>KN884441.1:54263-88715 GCA_000934455.1 Apostichopus parvimensis
AGTGATGGTATTCCAATTTTAATACATTTGCTGTAATTGTGTCTAAGTTCTGTTTGACCTTAATGAAAGATCTGATATCCTCTTTGAACAGAAGCCGTGTATCTGATGGGAAACTCAAGCTATGAGGAAGTCTTGATGTTAAAAGCATTTACTCGAGATAATATTCAACAAATCCACAAGTCTGTCAATACTTGTTACGATTGTGTTCATACGACCATGTGTTGATAGATATCACAAAAATCCATAAATATTAAAGCATTTTTATAGTGAAAATAAACCCTGAAATGGAAGGCAGTACCGCCAAACAGTAATTAAGAATCATTCCGTACCTTTAGTACACCAGTGGTAAGCGATCGGTATAATTGTAACCATACCATAGTGTACTATTAGTACTGTACAGCAGTCCATCTAAAAGCACACATATATAACAGGACAAACGTTTGCCAAACTGATGGTGGCTTATGTGGCTATCACTACAAAATTAAACATATTTCCACTTTGTGTCTTGGACATTGAAAGCAACAGATTTTGTTTTTCTTGTTTTAACCAGAGATTGAAATCCCCCATTAATTCTATAATATTTTTGATACCTGCCATTGAATGAAGATATTCTGTTATAATTTTTTCTGTTTGATATTAAATCAGTAACAGTATGTAACGTTGGTATGGGGCATAGCTGGCAGCACGACTGATAATTTCAGTAGTGCCTTTCAATGTGTGCAGTCATTCCTTCCTCCCCCCCCCCCCCTACTTGCTCTGTCCCCCTCTGTGCTTTACTGTTTATGTTACCTTAATGAAGTATAGTTATCTACCCCACATCAGATGACCTATTAGTTGGAGTAACAATGCATATACATGGCTATATATAGACATAGTCTGTGTAGTGTATGCCACAGCACTGTAGCAGGTAACAATATTGTTCAATGTGACCAAACAGTCAAGCATTGATTTAGCTATTAAGTCTATGGATCTGAGATAGTTATGTGACATGATATTGTCTTCAAGATCAATTCTGAAATGAAGGGAAAATTTTTGCACAATTGGAGTCTAACATGAAACTGTTAATGAATTAACCTGTGATATGAGTAGCTATTTTCAAACATATTACTTAAAGTGACATTTTAGGAAGATGATGGTTGAACTGGGGGATGTTGTGACTCACATCTGTTTAACTATATAATGCCAAATCATATATTTCATTAATTAGTGTGATCTCCTCTATCCAAGGAAAACTTTAAAAGAAGTTTAATAGGAAACACCATTCCCATAAGATATCTCAAATGTTGGTGTATTAACAACATTTCTACTTGGTTGTATTCATATCAAAGTATTCCCCATGAGATTTAGAGCTACCTCTCCCCAGGTGGCTGGTCGTAAAGCTGATTACCAAAGTCATCCAGTTTATTTATACCTCAAGTCATGCAATAGAATAAAAAAAAGGGGAAATCAGCTATTGCTGTTTGTAATAGAAGAAAGTGTTATAGGCTTTGAAAGATTAATTGGTTATATTTGAAACCTAGATAAAACAAAGAATTTAAAGGAAAACTTGTCCATAAAAAAGGTAAAATGAATACAAGTAATATTAATACTCAAGGATCTGACAACCAATTCTTCATATCACATGTGAAAAGGCGATACTTTTGAGAAATTTTCTAGCTTTCCCTTGGAGTATCCTGGACGTTATTTCAAAATTGTCCAAATGGGAGGGTTGGTAGTCTAGGAAGATTACTGTATAAAGGTAAAGTATGATTGAGTCCTTTTGGTGGTGGCAGTAAACTAGCTATCTGACCCAAAACCTCCATATTCTGTAACCTTCCAATGGAACAAAGATGTATCATTAAGCTACATGCTGAGCGTGACATAGTTTGACACACTTAAATCGTATGACATTACTTAGCAATTTTCAAATTTTTAACTTCACCATTATTTCAAGACTTTGTTTTTTGTTTTATATTCTTATTTTATGATAACACTTGCTTACTTTGTTAAGTTTAAGATGGCATTCACTGGTTAGCACTCACTGAAGTGACTCTCGAGCATTATTTGTTGTATTCTTTTCCGTAGTTGTGCAATATATGTGAAATGAATGCTTTTTTTTTTCCAAATCAGTCTGTCCAAATCCATTTCATTTTAAAGTATGTTACCTTTTGATAATCCTAAAGTGTATTACTCTTCCCCTACTCCCCCCCCCCTCCCTGGTGACTCCATTTCCTCTCCCATTTACAACAACAAATATTAATTTATTTCCTATAAAACCCAATCGTTTGTGGCTCTATTTTCAAACATTGTGTTGGAATTGAGAACCAAAGTTTTAACTAACTCACAATTAATAATATGACCATGCATAGTTAAGATCCTGAAATAACAATCACAAAGCACAATTTGGTTGACATCTCTGTATGGACCAATCAGTGTACATTACTGCTTCCTCACCATGATGAATGTGTGTAAAGAAAAAGTTTGTGGGATATTTTACATTATGAATTATTCATAAGGGTAAAGGTTAAAGGTCCACAGTATGTTGAGTAATAGTAGTTATAATACCATATCATTATGTAATAGTAGTTACAACATTAGTAGTTTGATATCAATAATGGTTTCATACAATACTAATCCCCTCCCCCCCCCTCCACCACCACCAATCAATGACATGTTCCAGAGGGCTCATTCAGTCTGCTGCAACTTAAATCTTTCTTTCTTAGTCTTGTTTCCTTTTTTAAACGAATATCAGGAAATATTTCATTATACAGGGTTTTGAAGCAACATTAGGGTATATTAGAAGATTTTAAAATTAAAAAAGTAATGTTTTTTTTCAAAACCCAGGTTGTGTTATCTCAGATTCTTCTTTCACTTTCTTCAAATATTCAGAACTCTGAACAGACCATTGTGGCATTCGTTAATAATTTTTGTGTCGGTTGACGGTGCTTTTGTTTTCCCTTTATTAAATGCAGCTGTTGAACAGTTGATGGGAATAATCACAGATTGAGACAATAATAGATTGTAAAAATTTGGCTACATGCCATTGTTTCCACCCCATTGTCTTCATTTTGAGGCATTGTTATTCTACATTTCCTTTGTGTCCATTATGACAGACGACTAAACAGGAATTGTTGTATTTTATGTAATTCAAAGGCTTATTTTGTAGAAGATGCATTGCCCTTAATCACATTATCGAATTTATCATTGTGTGCTTTTGTTTTAGAAATTGATTTAAAATTTTGGTAAACATGAGAATCCTGGACGGCACTGTACAAAACGTAACCTTTGACCCTAAATATTTAAATTAGTCGATCATGTCATTGAAAGATCGATACAAGAGAGGGATGTGGGGTGGGGTTGGAGGGGGGGTAGGCCAATAGAGGTGGTGGTTGATGGGTTAGGGAGGTTATTATCGAACCCTCTGTAAGAACTGACACGCTTATTGCACTGACCTGTATCAACATGTAGTGACTTGCCTTTTCAAATTCACTTACTAATTGTCTCAATTCGACTTCACTGAATATTCAAAACATTTGCTCAGGAAGAATGATCGAGTGTATAATAGCGATAGGCTGATGGTATAATAACCATACAGTTTATTCAAATCCATTTTGTAAATATTTCCTTTGTTACAAAGTCTGGTCATTTTTATCTTCATTGTTTTGTATTCGTTATCATTGCTGCAAACTCATTTTTGTTTTCTTTCACATATATATATATAAATTTCTTTTCCTTTGCTTAAGTTTTCAACATTCAGTTCCTAAGCTGTTTTACTTTTGCCACACCACACAAGTGTTCTAATCTATAAATAGCACTCTTTAACCTTGTCTTCCTACTATGTTAACTTAATATGTATATATACTTTTATCGTTCTCAACTTGATCAAAATCGGTTAAAATACCACAAGATGTTCACATCATTTAATTCAAAATGTTATGAAATAGGAAAAGGAGAAATCAAAGTTGCTCTTTCCTGGTTTGGATTCTAATAGCAAAGTCTGAAGTTGAAAAATAAATATATATGATAGGTTTTTTCTTTTTTAAATGAGTCATGTTAGCTCTCCTCCCAGTTGCAAAATTTGTGCCATTCTTGAAGAGTAAAATATTGACATTGTGAAAAAGAAAGCATTTAACAATAATCTGTGATGTCATTTATAAGTACTAAACAAATTATTGCATTTCTTTCCAATTAAATTGGAATGATTTATGTAACCTTGAAACAAAATAATAATCCACCTGTGTGATGTGATGTTCATTTATGTCATAAGGTGTGACCAAGTATATAGCTTGATCAGAATCAAAGGGATTTTAGTTGTGGATGGTTCACAGAGATTTTAGTTGTTCCAGTGAAAGCAGGGAATAAAGAATTATTGAGACAAAGAATTATCATATTTCCAAGGAAAATTAGTTAAGTTCAAACGGATATTACTTGCTAGAGGACAGGTTATAAAGATATGAAGTGACAAATGTGTTAACTTTTACTTGAGCAACCTGTTTGATTATGTGTGAGCCTCTTACTTTAAGATTCCATTCAATGGACTTTATAAATGATGTTGTATGTTTTCAAAGGTATTAGTTCTGCAAAGACTTCTGGGTTTTCTATCAAGACAGGAAGGGAAAATGCAAGAGATGTTCTAAATTTTAACCTGTTAACCTATTTATAAATGGAGCCGGGTGACACAATAGTCCCCTGTGTCTGACTTGGCCTCTTGATGCCTCTGGCGAGTCAATCTCCCAGCTAGCACAAGTCCCAAGATACATTTTAATTGAAAGTTCTGCTGAGCAGTATACTTTGTTGCTGTGGCTGGTTCATTGCAATAATGCAAACATAATGGTGGGCTTGTAAAGTACTTGATTTAATGAACTAAAAGTTTCTTAAAATTGGATTTGTCTTTTATGACATGTCTTTTGCTATTTTATTTTGCTCACCCCTAAATTCAGTTGCTGTTGTGTATTATGTCATTAAAAACAAAAACAGTTATCCTAAGTCAATATATGGCAAATATTTGCTGAGTTTAGTATAAATTCCATAAGCCAATCCCTATTTCTTCTAGTGATACAACACATCCTTCCCCAACCCCTCCAATGTTTTCTGATTCAACATCTGTGAGTTGTTTTCTGAGGTGTTCACCTGCTGCCCTGTATGTTCTGCCCTGTTCTTTTCTCCCCCAGCCCTGTGCACCCCCCCCCCAATACCTTATCAATTAAATTCAAAAAGTGTTAACAGTGCAAGAATTTGTAGGGTTAAGTTTAATACTGCTCAGTCTTCTCCATCAGTATGCACATTGGGACATAAAGAAAAATGGATATTGAAATAAAATATTGATATGAAGATTTCCATGAATAAAACATCTGTTTATCACAAGTTGTTTGGAAGGTATAAATTCTGGGAACATGCTCTTACATTGCATGTGTTATATTGTTCTTTGCATAGTAATGTTACAAATTGAGTCATTTCTTTGCTTGTTTCTATTATTATGATTGCTCTGTATAAAATTACTTGTTCGGGGAATATCGCAAATTGATTTGCAATCACAATGGCGAGTATTTTGTACCGTGTTCCCCTTTTTTTGTACTGTTTAACAGAATACTTTCTGTACAAGCTTCCATCGAAAAGTAAACACTACCGATTTATGGTATGTTTATCGATGTAACTTCAATACTTACAAGAGCACATGATTCTACTGTGTTTGTTCGAGCATTTATAAATGTTTAACTTTATCAAACCACTGGCAGTGTTTGTAGAATGTGGTTATAAAATATTCAAAATGAATTCAAACATTAGCAAAGGAGTGTAAGGCTTACCAGGGCTGGTAGAGCTTGTTTGTCTGTTAAAGTGTATTTCTTATAATTCTTGATAATTTATCTGACAGTGAAAGGAGAGGAATGTCAGGCCAAGATGCCAACATTGCTACAGTCAATTTGGTTTATGTTAGTAAGGTATCACCCAGAAATAATGTTCAGGTTTCTTGTCTAGTGTGTAGCTCAATTCATTTAACCTCTGCTTATACTTGTGCATCGTTAAAGAAAGGAATTCTTTGGTCCTAAGTTTTTATCTAGAATGTTCTTCATGATCTCATCAAACACATTGCACAAAACAAGTTGAAGATCAAAAGATATAAATGCAAGTCTTTTTTTTTTTAAATGTGCAAGCAACTTTACCAATGATATGTCTATTTTATTATATGTTACTTCTATCACATAGACCAATTATGATGGTTTGCTGCTCCTTGGCTGTGGAAGGGGGGAGGGTGGGTGTTCATGACAGTTATTTCCATCACATAGACCAATGATGGTGGCTGGCTTTGTGTCTCCTTGGCTGTGGAATGGGAGGGTTGGGGGGGGGGGGGTGCATGACAGTTATTTCTATCACATAGACCAATGATGATGGTTGGGTGTGTCTCCTTTAACCTTTATGGCATATTTTAGATGTTTGATTAATGATCCCGTGGTGTATTTCAGGATAAAAGTTCAAATTATGTGATATGAGTTAAGTTTTATGAGTTTTTATAAGTTTTATGAGTTTAGTTTTAATGATATATTACACATTGTTGCTCAATTTTATGGACATCACAAAGTATTATACCATTTCCTTTGTTATGTAAATTGATGAAGTTTCAATGCCTTCTGGTGTTGGTATTATGTTCCATTCTGCAACTGAACCTTCTTCAGCTTGTACCAATCTGTGTCATTATGGATTCTCTTCTCCATCAACCTTTTATTTTTTTTTTACATTTAATCAAGTAAAATAACCTAATGAATATAATTCAATAAACACCAATAATATTGTTGACCTTGGTTAAGGTGTTCTCTTCAATTCTTGAGTGTGGTAGCACGCAACTTGATTCCTTCATCATAGTCGACTATCATCTAACTCCCAAATACCAACTTCCCACTCATTAACAAATCATTCAGTGTTTGATTGACGGTGAAATATCTTAACAGTACTAAGATTAACTATTGAGTATAAGACCTGATTTTTGCCTTTAAGTACCTGGTAACAAACCAAGTTAAACCAACTACACACCTTCAAGCATCTTGTGAAAGAATCATAATGATGTGTTATTTTATTAAGCCAATTAAACTTGATTCCATTGCAATGAAATAAATTGTGACAATAAATTGTTGCACTTAATTATTGTTTTGGTTTTGTTATTAATACTTTTCTGTGTACTGTGTATGTTTCTTGGGAGGCTGTCAGGGATTATGACCGTACACTGCCTCAAGTGTCAAGACTTTGTTCAGTATTGAAAGCTGTACAGATTGCTCTCATCAAATTGGTCACTTTTTTGTATCATGGCACACCCTAGTGTGTACCGTTGCCAATGAATGACACAAAATCTACGATACAGGCCAATAGTATGATTTACAGAAAAACCTGCCGACTCCTCCTCCTTGAAAGCCTAAACTTGGAAAATTAAAAGACAAACAGTAGCACCCGGAGATTGGTGTCTGAAAACCTGGCGATTTTACAAAACATTTAAGTAAAGTAAAACTAACTTTTTATTTAAAGAAAAATAGCCACAACTCCATGTAAATCTGCTTAACATTGTTTACCTGGGTTCAAGATTTTTGCATGTGGTATTTTGAGATCTCACTGTTCGAGTTCGAGATTTCTGGGTTCGAGTCACTCCAAGATTAATGTATGTCGTCCAGTTACAGAGTTGTTGACAATTGACACTTCATAATCATGGACATTAAATATGAATGCAAGAGACTGACTTCGTTCAGCTTGCGACTTTGATAAGCCAATGAGGCTTCTTCGTGAGTTCCTGCTTGCAGGAGGATCTTAAATACATACAAATACATACATACAGTACATACTGTAAGAAATAATATAAAAATTGTGAGGTTCGCTGTCAAACTGCAATTTGGCAAGTGTACAGGAAATGAATCGGAATAGGGACAGTTGTACAAGGAATACTCAGCATCATGATTTATTTTGGGGTGAGTCACATTAACTTTTTCTTCTGGGCCACTAAACCATCTGTTGCTCTAGTCATGCGATGCTTAACTTGGAACCATGCTGAGGTATGACGATAACTCGCAACTGGGTTTTACCAGGACTGTAGGTCATTTGTCGTAACAGACTTCACCCTTACTCTGGTGTTTCTACAGTTTTGGACTTATCTTCAGTTCCTGCTTCAAAGCTGCACAAACACTTGTAGCTTTGTGTTTAGTATCTATTTCCTTTCCAGGGAACTCCTGATGCTCACTGGACATAACATCTTTGTGATTATACCCTCATAGTCTCCATGTAAGTGGACTGTGGTTGAAGGTGGATCATGTTGTTTGGTTTTTGTGCCATGCAGGTTGTATCTATCATATCAATGTGTTTACAAACTAGCATTTTACAAGAGCATTAACTGAACGGGGGTAAATTCCAGAGAGAGGGCCGGGTTCTGCTCTCCCATTAATTATGAAGTGCTTTGCTTTTTGACATAAAAACAAGCTAGAAACATTAACAAGGATATAAGTGGACATGTGTGTAGCAGGCTTCTGTGCATTCCTTACATTTTACCAATGTTTTCTAAATATAAATTTTCGACACCTACTTATAGTTTCCTCTGCCCCAATCCTAGATATGCCAATGCTAAAAATGTTTCATTACCTCTTCAATTTCCAGTAGAAACATATCTGTTCTGGTTTTAAACAAACTCAGCAAATTGTTTAAGATATTTTAGGATTTAATAAGGATCTGATACATAATGCTATGACCATTGACCAGCACTCTGCAAATATAATACAAAACTGTGAAAGTAGTGACGAATGTTTCTCGTAACTCTTTTCTCTCTAAACACGGACCATTTGAGCAAAACTAGCAACTTTAAGGTCACTATTCAACCCATTTAAAATACTGTAGACAACCTACTGTCAGTGATATCGATGCCAAAAGATGCTCGAGTAAGTTTGAACAGAAAAAGCTTCAAATTGAGATGATTACAAAAATAAAAACATATTTTTTTTATTTTTTCCTTTAACCAGTTTATTAGAATTTTCAATGAACAATATACTACCTTTGGGCCTATTAGCATCAAACAATATCAACATATTTTTTGAACGACCAATCACAGCAAATCAATGACATTTACATTGCCATCTAGCTTCTCATGAAACTAGTATTCAGAACTGAAAATGTCCAAATGTAAACATTTTTTTGAGAAAACCTTGAATTTTGATCATGCTTTGTCCTGAAACTTTCATTGCTGTGGTTGATGTAATTTAAGGTAGCAGGGTTAGCCTAATTTACAGTTTTGTGTTCACTGTAACTGGACGTAGACTTCGATTCTCTCCACTCCCAACATGAGATTTTGAAATCAAATGCCATTGCTAATGTCCATGTTCGGTCTCCTCGAACCCTTCAGGTAGTGCATTCTGCTCAGTGTTATGAAAAAGACTTTTATTGCCATCTCTCCATGGAAATTTCTGAAAGAAAGTAGATGAAAAGCAATGCAATTTATTCACTATTATAGCCAACTAGCACTTTCATTAACACTGATAGAGGATAAGAAATGTTGACACTGGTGAGTTGGTGGTGCTGATGTACTGTTATGCCCAAATCAATAAAAACACACTGTTTCCTATCTTTGTGCACAAAATGGTCTTAGAACCAAAACATGTGAGAGCAAATGTCTTGACCTCAATGTGTACTATTTTAAAGTACAATGCAGCCTACACAGTGAACAGCGAAGCAATTGAACACTCAAAAGAGTATTTGTTGAATGTGTCTTTAATCTATGCAGTTGTGGTTGCGAACAATACATACCCCAGCATGTATAGCCTTTATTAAAGTTCTGATAAGAACAATACATCTGAACGTTCATGTGTTTGATTGATGTTCTCATTCCACTCACTTTTCTTGAATTCTATTCAATTGCTCCATTTCTGAGAATGAGCCAAATTTTGGAAAAACAGCACAATCTCATGACTGTGCAATTACTTGCAACACAAAAGTACCACAAAAGATTGTCTCGATGGTCCAGATTGAATGAATTATGAGTGTTTAAGTATTGTATTGCCAAAAAAAAAATACTGGCGGAGTCTTTGCATTGGGCAAAGGAAGGAAAGCTATGTTGACAATGTTCACTCCAAATCAACCAGCATTTGTCTCCACTCAAAGAGCATTATTAAGACCTCAGTGGCAGTTGCAAAGTGATGTGGCTGTAGAAAAACAACCACCATACTCATACTATAGCAGTTATGTTTTTGGGTTGTGAATTAAACATTCAAACATGTTACCTTGAGAGCCAGTATCAGCCTCATGTGGTATAAGATTGTTGTGTTAATTCCTGCAACAAGGATGACGGGTATATTAAACATATGCTCACTTACTTTCGTTCTGATTCTAAGATGGGCATACGGAATAAATTCCGGCTGATGATGGTGGGCCTTGTGTTCCATCTCCCCTGTGTAAGCATTATACATACAGAAGGCTATCGCAGGGCCTGCAACAATGAAAGTGACAATCTTCCAAGTCTTGGCTGATCCTGTAAATCAGAGGAAACAATAGGTGACAGGGTTTGGTTCCATGTGGATCAAATCTAACTTTGCCCAGCATAAAATAGCATACAACTGAAGTACTGACATTTTGTCAATGTGAAACTATGGGGAGAGATGGATGAAAGCCTTATCTAAGAAATTCTTTTTTATATACTTGAAGATTAGTGTTCAGATTCAATGAATAAAATGCATATTTGGCTATCGCTCCAGTTTGCCTTTGAAGAATATCTGCTAGGATTGTAAGTTAATGCCCTCTTACTTTGAAGTTATCTTTAGCTGGACCTGAGATGTCCATCGCTGTATCGTTTATACACTGTGCTGTGGGTATTGACCGCAGCTGTAAATACTGACTGTACACTAGTGTCTAATTACCGACGGTAGCAAGCTGTGTGTGTATTTTTGGGATCGATGGTGGTGTCTAACCCTTCTGTTACACCTCATTCAAAACTAGATCAGATTACCGGCATTAGACTTTTCTTTTTGCGCGAGTCTTCACACCCTTTAAGAAGATAAAGTGCATTTTCCAATCAACCACATAAATATTGCCAACAAGCATCCACTGACTGCAATACTATTGGCGATGCTTATTATCATTTGGTGAATTCTGGGTTGCTTCTGGACTTAAAAATAGACCAATTAAGTAAGGACTATGTTAGGCTGGGCACCTCACCTAGGCTAAGTTGGGCGCAAATGTCGAGCGACTTCAGATTTGACAGTCTGGTCATCAGATGTATATTTTCCTTTTGGCCTGATCTATCGAACTTTCTTACATTATGTACCATTTCCTGCCAACCAATGATATGGCTCTAGCCTTTGGGAAATTGATGCGCCGGTGGCGTACGTGACTTTTCCATTCACATCATACAAGCTTAATAGCCTAGTGTTATTTCATAGTACTTTCTTAGTACCACTCGTATCGGAGCCTAACGTGAAAATATGCACTTTCGGTATTTATTCCACTTCGATAAAATTTTTCAACATATTTCAGCATTTTAAATGTGTAGGATTACCAACCATGGTCTGCGGATCCAGCGGCTAAGCCAATCTGTTCCGATGCTGCAGCAGATGACCTCCAAGATGTAGTAGAAAACCGTCTTATAGCTGTTCTTAGGGCCAACGCCATTTTGCAATCGTGAGCCTTTCTGTTTGGTGTGAGACCGTTAGTAGGGCTCTAGAAAAGCTATACTCTATGACCCTCGGATGAATAGTCAAAGTTAGTATTGCCGTTATACGATATCTATCGCAGCTTACACTGACGAGACAATCAATGTCACATGTAGAAGATAACATTGACAACCATCAGTAACGTACGCGAATAAAAAATAAAAAAAATAGCCGAACATGATTACACTTTCGGGAGTTGGAATGCCACCATGAATAGACAAGGTAAGACCTTTCATGATTTTAAAGTGTAACTGGTATAACTAGTAAAAATATTGATACTTCCACTGAAACAGCAAACCCAAAATATGTCACTCTGGCCTACCAATGAATAAATGTTATAAATATGAACTATGATTATCACAGCTGGTGTTAACTTAGTCGCAGAACTAGGACCAAAGTTAACTAGTAAGTATAAAATGAATGTAATTTAATTAGACTAGGTCTAAAGTAATAATTATTAAATTAACATTTGATAAAAAGCACATAATTCCGTTACCAGTTATCAAATATTGGATACTAATTTAGAATCCGTACCATTCGACTATTTCTGTTAATCCATATCCCGCTTACTATCTCTCTCCCACATTCATGTAATCACTCCCTATCTCCACCTCCCGTTTTTCTCTCTCCTAATCCTAACCGGATTATACAGTTGTTATTCTGCCGATTCGAAGTAAGCTTTCCCATTCATATGGTACGGATTCTAAAGTTAGGCCAAATATTTTATAGACAATATATTGAAAAGTCTTTCTATGAGCAAATAATATAGTATTTCTACATTAAAATTTGTTTCGATATAATAATAGATATGATGCTTCTTTGCTTGTACAGTTTGGTAATAACATTGAAGTCCTTTATGCAAAGAAATTTTTCATGAGTATGGTCTGACTGAGATAAGAATACAGTATAAACTAACCCCTAATGGTCGTCTGTTGTTATAATATCTTTTTGTGTTTACATGGGTCCAAAAATCGGGAACTGGGTACCCGAGAGTCGTTACCCATCGTGTATCTGGGTACCCCAACAAAAATTGTTTACCCTTGTGTATCGCAAGTTTAAAGAAATTACACGTTGGATGCTAAACTAAATGCATGCTTTACTAAATGAATTATAATTCTCCACTGACACAATGTTTACATGTTAAAATATGTGTAAGAAAATTGTTATGAAACCTTCCTCAATCATTTCTGTTTGCTTTTGTTTCTTTCATTAATTTGTTAATAACTTAATATAAATAACATCACTTCTATCATCACATTGCCTCCACTGCTTATGTTTGCTCTCCACCTCTATTTGATTAGACCATATAAATATCCAAGTCAGCTCTTAAACAGTTTTTACTAAAAACGCAACAGTAAGTTGCGGGATTGTGCAATAAGGCAATTTGATTACATTTGGAATAAACATTTAGTAAAAAGCCACTTGCGATTATTATTTTTAAGCTATCCCATCTATAATCCATTAGTAATATCTTGTAAAATTTCCTTGTCAGTCTTTCCTCCAATGAAATAAACGAATGAAAAAATAATAATTGTTGGAATTCTTTCGATTTCTTCCACATGGTAGCCTAACACCACACTAATTCAATGGGGAAATCTAGCCAAACCATCTGTTTATTTGCTAAAATTGTGACGCAGTTATAAGACATCCATGGAATACTTTCATTTGTGCTGTTATCTTCGACAACATGGTAGCCTAAACACCACACTAAGTCACTGGGAAAATCTTGCCTAACCATCGGGTTGCAAACAAACAAAAAAATCACACTTTGCGTAGTATTCGGGTAATTAATTAGGAACACGGTAGTATCACGTCTGCTGGATACCAGGGTACATGGATATCCCGTGCAAACACTTACAACACTCTAATTTTGTTTGATAAAATATATTTCATTTTTCATTTTCAGAAGCCATAGACTACTTTCAGCAGAAGGTGGAAGAAAATACCGATTTGTCTGCTGCCATCGCTGCAATTCATACTCTGATTGAGTATTTAAAGCTAAATGAAGGTAGAGTATGCAAAGGGGGAAAAAAAGCAATTTTGTTTTTAAGAAGCTTTCTTGGGTTTGTTCAACTATTTCTAATAATTTTTACTAATCCATTAAAGTACTGAGATTCTACTTAAAGGGTTCAAAATTTGTCACCAAGACATATAGCTATGTTCATGAATATAAATAACATGCAAAAAAGTGTTAAGTGCTGCTGGTCTATGTTACAGTAAGTTTAGAAAGGTTTATTAGACAGATGGGACTGGCAAATAAGTTGAAACATAATCAAACTATGAATGCTTTGAACATCTTCTTAGTGTTAGCAAATCTTGTTTTTTTTGGGTATTTTGAAGAAAAAAAACAAGGCATGATAGAATTATTATATGAAATGAGATTTCGTTATTGTTATTTATATTGTTTACTTAAGTTATATGGCTTGTGTCCGTCTGTTCCAAGAGTCTACAAATCTTTTCAACTTGAAGATAGATCAACACACGTAGATTTACAGCTGACCTGAAGATTTGCCCTGCTCAGAGCCTTCTTCTCACCTAGAAATAGTCATGCTTTGTCTATATATTTTTTAACAAAGAAGTGTATTTGTTCTATTGCCTACAGCTGCCACCCTAGCCGAACTCCGGGACAATTTGCAGAATTGTATCAAGTGGTTGAAAGACACAGACAGTTCAACAACAGCTATCACATCAGGATGTGAACTATTCTTAAGGTTCATCACATTAACTGCTTTAGACCAATCTGTGAGTACAGTGTGAATATCCCATTCCTCTTTAATATTGAGTACTCTATGGTGTACTACTCGTAGTATGATTACAACTGTAGCATGAGTACCGTGAGTACAAGTAGAAACCCTCTTGGTATGAGTACAAGTATGAGTACTCACAAGGCTCTAGTCATAAGTACTTAGGAGTACATATTTCACTACTGTACTTATACTAGTACTGTTAAATTGTCTCAAGTATGAGTAAACATCCAGAAGGGTCAGTATGGCAGCCTGGAAGAATTGATCCGGTATCACAAAATGGTCAGGTTGCTATAAAAGTGCAAAGATGTAAAGCAGTTTTTGTACACAGGAAACATAATATAAACATGAGAGACAAAATTCATTGTGTCAATAACCGCTACAAAACATTCCAACACTAAATTATTTCCTGTATGAGTACAGGTTACTATATGCTAAAATACAAGTATGGACTCAGAGTGTTCAAACTGCTACAAAACATTCCAACAGTAAATTATTCCCTGTATGCGGTTATTATATGCTAAAATACATGAATGGACAGAAGTACAATACCATAATATTTGTAACAATCCTGGAGGCCAGTCTCTGAATGTATAGTACAGTATCTTATCCCTGTATACTGTTGCGTTTAAATGTTCTAAAGCCCCGTCTGTGAGTACAATAGGCCACTTGTTCTTTCACTGTGGATGAGTTCATTCTTGTAACAACCCCATAGGCCAGTTTGTTAGTATAATAGCATTTTCATGACTGAATGAAATACTTGTAACAACCCTACAAGACAATATTTGAGTGAAGTATGATCCCTTTTCACTTGACCGAGGATAATACTTATAATCATTCTGTGTCTGAACATAATCTTTAACACAAGTCTCCATACAGCCTCTGACCTGACTTGTACTTTAGTTGTCTAATACATAAATTCAAGCATTGAATATGATTTTGAGAAATGGGAATTCATTTGAGATGTTTCTCACTGCTCAATGCATTTATAAATTAATTGTACAATTACTACTTAATTATTTTGATCTAATATTCAAAACAAACCTGTTAAACTTGCGATATATTTCAATGTGTTCTTTTCTAGAATTTTGCTGACTGTAAAACTGTTCTAGTGGAGCGAGGTAACATGTACCTCAAGAATGTGGCTGGAGCTAGAGATAAAATTGCCAGACTCGGTCACCCATTCATCCGAGATGGAGCAGTAAGTCAGTATATTTTAAGAAAGTTTTAGTATATTTTAAGAAAGTTTAACGTGTTTGCAGCAACATTTGAATATTCATGTGTAAAAGAAAGAGGGCTTGATGTTTACATTCTAGCAGGATCTTCTTACTCCAGAGGCTAACTAGAATGAGAAAAGATCAAATGCAAGTTACAGAGCTCCCAACTGACTCGCAATTTGCTAGTTGGACCCGCATTCTAACACCCAAACCCGCTGACCCGTGCAAGCGTCCGAAAAACCTGCATTGTAATTGTCAAGTATACATAAAAAAATTGCATCAAATTTTGACTTAGCAACCATCATTTCTTTAGCATTTAGCATAATAGAGTATAAAACCTCCTTTACAGCATCATTTGAACCTCAAATTAGCCTATATTTCTTTTCATTGGGGCGAGCAGCGAACATTTTCAAGCCAAGGGAAAGAATAAATTATCACCTACTATTCAATTTATTGATGTTACACACAATAAAATGCATATTTCTCAGAAAATTTTGGGTGACAAAAGCCTTTCTAAGTGCCACCATTTTACATGTAGGCATTCCCAAAAAATTCCAAAGGGGAGGGGGACACCCCTTCCCCTTATACCCCTCCCCCAGGACGGCGATTCGTGGCATGGACCAGCATTTGCCTTCTCAAGAGTTGGGAGCTATGAAGTTATGCAGACAGATGTTACCTTTGGATTTGTATTCTAAGTACCGTTGATATAGTAGTTGAGGCTGAGGTTATATTGTAACCAACTGTTAGTGGTAATGAACAGCTAATTTGTCAGTGATATAGAATACTGCATAACATTCTTACAGAACACAATGAATGAATTTATTTCATCTCTGTAACTGTCCACTGGATTACAAGCTTCCTATTGGCCTTTTCTTCCTCTTGTGACAGAAGATTGTGTTTGAAATTTGACTAAAGAGTGTTTACGTAAGAATTTTGTTTCAGATCATTATTCCAAAAGCCATCTGTTGTATTTTGAGTCAAATTTGCTTTGTGTTTTTTTTTTCACCAGACTGTTTTAACACATTCCATATCAAGAGTAGTCTTAAAAGTCTTACTGGAAGCAGCTCGACAGAAAAAGAGGTTCAAAGTTTACGTGACGGAATCCAATCCCGACCGATCAGGGTAAGTGAGCACGATTGAGGTTTGAATTTTAAGTATGATAATGAAACAAAGCAAAACAGACGTTGAACTTGTTGATTCCCTGGCGGAGAGGAAAAGTATGTCAATTTATAAAGGGTAAACTAATGAGATGCATCATGTTTTGAAAGTATTTTGAAACTAGTTTGATTTTCCCATCTAGTTTGGTTTGTAGATAGAGAATCAAATAGAAATATAGTAGTCAATAATGAACCAATTGTATCGTTTATGTATCAAAGATTTAAAAAAAGTATGGTGAGAAAGTTGTGGTCAAGTGGTTAAGGCAGTGGTCTTGTGATCTAAAGATTGCAGGTTCGAGTCCTGGCCAGATCATTGTGTTGTGTCCTTGGGCGAGGCACTTTATCTCCATTGCCTCTCTTCACCCAGGTGTATAAATGGGGACCTGTGAGATAAAACTGTCAGCTGGGTGCTGTTAAGCTGTTGCCATGTGTTTGACAGGTTATCGTTGAAAGGGGTAATATGTACTCTGCACCACAACACATCAACCACCCAACACTGCCCAGGAAGCATCTAAAAAGTGGTCCCAAAAGTGGGCCAAAGAGCAAGGAATCACAAAAGTAAAATAGAAGATCAAACACAAAAAATACCAATGGGAGTATAAATCAGATGCAGTCATTGAAGAGAGTGATGTGTATATTGGAGCATATTTAGCAATCATATCAAAGCAGGTTTATAATTAGTGGTTAGCATTGATTGTACAAAGAGCTCAAGAGGTGCAAATTATGGTGGTGTGAGATAAATTTGAGTGGTCCCTAATATGGTGTAAATAATATCGTTATACATATGTAGCTACACTGATTGATAATGTAGTTGCCATGTTGAAAGTCAGATTGTAACCTCTTTTTCCAATGGATTTTTTTTTTAATATACAAAGACTTGGCGAAAATGGCAAAACTTACTACAGGAAAACAAGGAAACATCAATGTTGTACTTTGGGGCACTCTCTTGAATAATGTCACCCATTTACTGGGGTTATACAGTAACATTCAACACATGCACATCGTTAGGGAATTTTTGCCATCCTCAGAGTCGTTTGACTCCTGACTTTTACAAATATAATTCTTTCTGTTTCTGGCAAGACCTGCTCAAATCCATCGATGAAATCTCACAGATGATAGACTTATAGAACATTACTATATTGCAACATCAGAGAGATCATCGTTTAAGATATCCTTTAAAAAATCATTTGTGCTCTTAGAACAACAAAGTTACCTTATATACCAAGCCATGTGTCCAGTAACCTCAAACGCAGAAATATATTTCAATTGCTGTTTATGTTTTGCTAACAGAGAAGAGATGGCAAGACGACTAAACGAGGCTGGGATTCCGTCTGTGGTCATTCTTGATGCTGCTGTTGGGTGAGTTTCCATAGCAACATTCAGTGGCGGAGCTATGGGTATTGGTCAGGGGGGGCGAGAATGGTCTGTAGGGGCGCTTTCGACACTATCTAAGCAGAGCGCCACCACAGGTTGGCGCGGAGCGTACAGAGATTTTTTGAGTAAAGATACTCCCTAGATCGCCGGAAATGACCCTTTCCGGGCCTTGCTAATTTGCAGATAAACGAAGAATAAATAGGTGTCATCGCCATTTTGTCAGAAAATTACACCAACAAAATGTGACAAATGTCAATAGGTATTTGAGATAAAAATAGTCAATAATCGCGAATAAGTAAAATGTGGTAAAAAGCTGAAAAGGGCGCCAGCAGTCCATTTAATTCCGTCAGAGGGGGCATACGCCCCCTCTGACTGTATGGACGCTCCGCCACTGGCACATTTCATTATAAGCACCTTTCAAACATTGGTCTAGGTAAAACTGATAAAACCATTTCATTCATTTGATCATGTTTTATATTATTTTCAAATAATAAAGGAAATGTAGAAATATCAAAATTTCCCAGTTTTATTTTGAGTGAGAGTAGATACCAATGTGAAATAGTGCCTGGTGAAAAACTGTTAAGAATCAAATACTGTAGTTAATTACTAGCTGTGGTTGAGTGGATAAAGGTGGTAGCATTTGAAGCAATGAGATTCATTAATTTGGAGGTTCCGGGTTCGATACTCGGCCGGATCATAGTAAGTTGGATTTTTAATCCAAGAGCAATCTACCATTTTCCCATCTGAAATGACTTTCTCACTTGAAACGATTCCAAATTTGAGTGAAAATCTTGAATTGGAAGCCACCCGACATGTGAGTTGTAATCCATAAGCCCTTGCGGGTTTCTTTCACAGTTGTGGTCGCTAAAGCGTCATAAAAATAGTTGAAAATGAAATAAAACTGTTAGCAACCTGCTTATCCACTAGAGAGCCTGTGTAAGAGAATGTGTAAAAGTAAGTTGGCCTGACGTTTCGATCCTAGCAGGATCTTCTTCTTCTTCTTCCACAAAAAAAACGCTTTTTAGCTTTTGAAGAAGATCCTGCTAGGATCGAAATGTCAGGCCAACTTACTTTTACACATAAAAGTAATTGCTGATAATTATTAGTATTATTATTTTAATGGCTTGTAATTTTAGTGGAGTAATACTGGATGGGTGTGGCAAAGATAGAGAATAGTGCTTTATACCAAGCATAAACATATTTTGTCCGTCAAATGGCTGCGTTAGTTTGGTAGAAATAAATATTGATGAGGTCGAGGAAATTTTTGTTTCACCAGTTTTGTTTAAAGGGATATTCCAGTAGTAGATATCTAAAGGCAAAAATATTCCATACAAGTTGCTGAAATTTGAGTTTTGTAATCATCAGAACTGCGACACATGAACAGTATAATAGGACATAACATGGTAGTATTTTAGTTTTGTCTCTGTCCGCTTATTAACATATTAAATCAATTCAAGAATTGCTATCGAGAAAAGAAGACCCGAAAGCAAAACGAACATAGACACAAATAAACATAGATTTTTTCCGAAGTGTACAGAGATTTGCATGATTTTAAGATTTTTTTCTGAAAATTGTCAGTTTGCTCCCTAAACAGGAGCATTATCCTTCTTTGCTCTCAGAGTTGTATTCTAATGTGTTTCTTTTTATATATTTTTTGATATCTTAAAATTTTTGGCCTTTCTAATCTTCAGGTACATCATGGAGAAAGTTGACCTAGTCCTAGTGGGAGCGGAGGGTGTCGCTGAAAGTGGAGGAATAATTAATAAGGTACAGCAATCAGTAATTTAAGATAGTTTTCATTCTATTTTTTATGGAATCCATGGATAATATTAATCTCGACATAAAGTCATATTCCAACCCCTTTGAGATTTCTGGATTTTGCTCTCCAATATTATTTCATATCCAAGGTCACAAATATACTGTTACTACATATTTTGTTTCTCTGAAGGATGGATTTAATGGTCTGAATGCAAAAAATATTAAGGTATACACTCGGCTAGGAACTTATGTAGGGCAGGCCAATTTCAAATGTTTCGGTGGTTGACAGTTTCTCCACTTACTGAGTTGGTCAAGTGATACGGTATATGTATTGTACTGCTAATGTATGCGTACATTGTATTTTCTGTGTATGATTGTTGTACTGTATAGCCCAGTTTACCTGCAGCATAACGCAAGTACGTGTATACTGCTAGCTGTTTACATTGTAATTGTTATTGAGAATTAGTATAGTACAATAGGCTATTTGCAAAGAGGATGGTACTGCTTGTTACATTGATATCATCGTAATTTTGGCCTGGCTGTCTTTTATTCGCGATCAATCCATGATCAATTGCATGGTCTTAACGAAATTCAGCATATCATAAGCATGTCTGAGGGTTCAAGAAAGAAATGGCCGTATCCTGGCACTAGACCCGGGTCGCCCGGTGGAAGGCCCAGGTTGCTTTTAGTCGGTCCCGATGCAAAAAACTAAAGGATTGAATATTGGTTTCACTGCATACTTTATTGTACACCATTTGGCTTTCCATGATAGCAATATCTGATCTGTTTACATATTGTAGTTTGTACAGTTATACCAGTAGTTTTAATGTGACATTGATCTTGGGTTATTTATTGTAAGCACGGAATAACTTGTCATTATTGGGTATTATTTATTGTAAGCACGGAATAACTTGTCATTATTGGGTATTATGTGAGATCAATTTAACATAACATATATATTGTGATGTCATGGAGTCTTGAAGAGGTACTCTAACTTGCTGCTATTAGGTGAATAAAACAGTGTCATTCGGTGCTCTCATGATAACCCCAGCGGCAGATGGAGTTAGGGCAGTGGTATATATGTTTGAAACGAAGGGAACATTATAGGGTCTTTTGAAAGTTTTGACAAAGTGTCTTTCTAATGTAAAGCTGCTATACTTATCATGGAAAGGTCCACAAAGGAGGCATGGTGACTCCTAGCCTTATTTGGGTATCAGTTCCTGCATCCCATATTTGGAACACTTATTGCTTACGCTAAAGTTAGGTAATTCAGTATTGTTACATAATGTTGTTCACACAATGATTGCAACTGTACAGTTCTATACAATGAGTTTAAGTACAATATCCATGAGCAGGGAAAACATACTACTATCTCACTTGCATTTTTTTATGCTAAAGTGACCATATTCATACTTTCAAACTATGTACTCTTCAAAACATTCTTCCATATTTGATAGTGTTCATCCAGAGCAGGTTACAGGATATTTTAAAAGTATGCTGTATTGGCCCCAATTTAAGAATGCTTTAATTACTAGAAATTTAAGTACTTTCCTGGAGGTCTTTACTTTCCGAATTGTTCTCAGACATTCTATATGAAAGCATAAAATGACTGAATATCCCAGTGAGGTAAAATTTCTCCAAGGTGGTAATAAAAACAGTTTCAAAACTTTGACCAAAGGTAACCATATTTGAAAATCTGGCACATTTGGGGCCAATACAGCATACCTGGCCCAGAGGTGTAGTAATTTCGTTAAGATGGCCAGAGGAGTCCAGTTTACCCCGGTGCCAAAGGTCATTCATCTTTTTGGATTTTTGCTCCCCTCCCCCTCCCTTGGATTGGTATTTCCACTGCCTCATTTTGGCAAAATTGTTACACCACTCACACACCCCACACACAAAGGCCTTCCTCTTACCAGGGAATCCATGACCTTACCCATATCTAATCACCCTTTAAAGTAGAAACAGAACCCATGATATGAAGCCTCAACTAACTGGAAAAGGAGGAAATGTATACCAATGCACAGCTTGGAGAATCAAAGTTGTCGTTGTGACTAATTTATCTTCAGCTGAACTGATGTGAGTTCTCGGATGACCTTCGCATTCATTACTTACAGTAGCTCAAATCATTCTTTCAATACTGTTGTTTCCCTGTTCAATAAAACAATTGAATAGGAGTTTCTACGCAAATACCACTTCTAATATGGCTACCGTAAATTAGACATATCAAAACAGTGCTGGCCATTTATCACTATTAGTTTAATTTAATTTTGATGTGGATTGCCAGCAACAAGACTACAAAAGTATGCACATTTAGTTTATTACTACTTATCTATCAAAAAGTTACTTTTAAGGTTTTAACGTAATAGGCGAGAGCAATTTATGATAAAGTAGCGATGCAAATATATCAAGTGCAGCATATCCCTCGGTCTATAGCTGTCGTACGACATGCCAGCGAAAATCTGGAGAAAGTGCTTGCCCCTGTCGCATGTTGTTTTACTCTGACAAATTAAAAAATTGCATACAGCTAGCACCAGTTGCTCACACATAACACACAGTACAATTACACAGTAGGCCTATAGGATACACAGAACAGAGATTCAGATTTGAATCTCAGACACCTGAAAACCTTTCGGTAACAGTACCCAGATCCATATGCTGATTTATAGCTATGGATGAGAATGCCAAATTAAAGGAATGAATCTGTTGGCGGTATAACAGAGGGCGGCATTGATTTTATTTTTAAATCGGGGAGTACATTGAGACAAGATTTGTCGAGAGAATACCTTCAACTTATGATTGATAATTATCCAATGAGTGACTAATATTCATATGTCTGGAAGGGTAACCTGCTTTGATAAGTAGTAATTTTATTTGTCTTTCACATATATGCATTTTCTACCATCATGTTAAACCACCTTTTAAATAACTGTTCCTTTTCAGATCGGAACCTACCAAATGGGCATATGTGCAAAAGCATCCAACAAACCTTTTTACGTTGTTGTGGAATGTTTCAAGTTCGTTCGGATGATTTATCCTCTGAATCAGCAGGATGTTCCCAATGAATTCAAGGTTAGCTTTTCCACTTCCCTTTCTCCCTCTACAGTTTCTTTCCTACCTCTCCTCCCCCCCCCCCCCCCCCTTGTTGGTTTCTTTCTTCTCTCCACCCTTTGTCAACTAACACTCTTACATCAATCTCTCTTGTGTTCACCCTGGTCATTAACCTATCTGTATCTGTGTATTTTGTCCCTTGTAGTTTCTGTTACTTGTCATTCAGCCTCTGAAGCAGATCCTGCTAGGATCGAAACGTCAGGCCAACTTACTTTCATATACATTCTCTTTAATGGATTAGCAGTTTGCAAACAGCTTTTGTTTTATTTTGATTTACAAATTTAATGTGCCACAGATGCATCCTGGGACTTGATTCTTCCAACACATGTCAGTTGATAGCAAAGTGAAGCTTAAGCTGTTCCTTGTCAGTTTCCATGGCAGTGTTTAGAATGAGGGCGGCAGACAGAGAATCATCTGTTTGATCTGTTCGATAAATTTTGTGCTTTGGCTGAAATAAAATAATTTATTATCTTGGCGTTCCATTTGAGAAATTTTCAAGGGAGGTACCGCTTCATTGCTCCCACAAAAAGGTCACTTTTTGTCAAGTCTTAAACAAATTTGGAAAGAGTTAACCTCCATGCTGGCCTAGGTGACAAGAGGTGGGAAACCTTGAAGTCAATTCAGTGACCTGGGAAATATGGGAAAAAAGATGTTTTCTCATTTTCTTGAAATGCTTTGGCTAATGAAAGTACCATGAATTTATAAAGACACCAAAACGAGAGTCTAATGACATAAATTGTCCCCTGTGTCTGATGTCATAACAGCATTGTACCATGCAACTGTGCTTTTAAACTGAAAACCTAACATTGCCTGCCCCCCCCCTTGCTTTTATCAAATATAGCATATTTGTAGAAGTTTTATGACTGAACATGACTCATATTAAGCCATAGAAAGTACTTCAAAAATATCTGGAAGGTTTCATGAGAGTAATCGGTGCTTTGCCATGATTTTCTTGCAATGATGATTGGTCATTGTAGAGACTTTTTCTTTTCACTTCACAGTACAATGCGTCGACCCTGAGAGATGGTTTGGATCTTACGAAGGAACATCCGTTGATAGACTACACTCCTCCTGCGTATATCACCCTCTTATTCACTGACCTGGGCGTCCTCACTCCGTCCGCGGTCAGCGATGAACTCATCAACTTATACTTATGAACAGAAAGAGATATCCCGCCTATGAGTGGGATTTTAAGGAAGAATTGCATGTTTTTTTCTTTTAGAAGAAACCTAAAGTTTGAATGGGATCATGCGACAGATGTGACGAAATAGATCTGTGCTGGGTAAAGCTGGATAAATGAAGTTATCAGTCAGTTTGGAGGATTATGCCGGCAGACCAAACGAAAGGAAACATAAATTTGAGGAACCCTTTTGCTAACAACAGCACAAAGTACACTTTGGTTTGCTGCTAGTATACCTCACTCTACTTTAAATGCGGCTTCTCAAACGGATTTACATAAAAAGAAATGTTATTAGATATTGATTCTAGTATTAATGATAGTAATATTAATTAGCAGTTATTTTACGACGCTTAAGTGACCACTAATGTGGGAGAAACCCGCAAGGCATATGGATTATGACTTACATGCCGTATTGGTATTACTATTAATGCTGTTTGATACTTAAATAAAATAGTAAAATGAAAGTAAACATGTTTCGAATTTCTACAAATATGGAAAATAGCCTGGGCAACAAAATACATTGCTCATTGATCTTCGTTTGGTGATAAAAACGATATAAAGGTCTGTATGATGAATTGTAATCTTAGTTTGAGTATTAATCAGTAGGTTTGGCCAAATTGTAGACCGAAAGCACAAATCTGCATTCAGGTTACAATGAGTTACTTCAAAGGTGTTTTCCTGACTTGAGTGAAGTTAGTTCTAGCTTCTATGAAGTAAAATATAACATGTTCATTCTAACTAATACAGTATTGAAAAACTATCATGTCATGTCTGAAAAGCTAGGCATGTTGGTTTATTAGTCATTTGCCATCAAATGTTGTCGGTATTTTGGCAAGAAAATCAGTTGGTACCAAGAATTAAGCATTGTTACAACCACAATGCTAACTTAAAGTTTTATATCTTTAGGTTATTTGATGTAGTTGGCAAACATTCTGAGTAGAACAATGCTTTTTCTCTGACCTGGACATCTGGTTTTAAAGGGATGAAGAGTACATCTAACTTTAACATTTGCACTGATCACAGCTTATTCATGTTACGAGATATGAGAAAGTTTTGTTTGTTATTATGACCATGGCGTGTCTTCAACCCCTGTAACACCAAATCTACAAGTCTTAGGAAGCATGAAACTTGGTTATGAAGGCTGCAATGCATTAAGTAGGTATGTCATCCTCACTTTAGTGTGTAATGTGAAAAGATGTTAAATATCAAATGACAAACTAGAAGAATGCAAGAAGAGATCAAATAAAAACATGATTTCACTTGGTTTGTGACATCTTTTGTATTTTGTCATTCAAAGGACGAAGTGTCTTTTCTGTCACTTATGGATGAATTCTTTGACGAGTCTACAAACACAAAGACCCTTATTTGGCCTACCACTGGATGGTACCATCTGGCTCTGCCTTGTTGCTAAACAATTGCCAAAAGGGGTATACCCTTCATGTTTATTTTCAAGGTATTTGTCATTGACAAATAAAAAGCAATATTTCACGGGAAAGATTAATATTTGTTTGTTTGTATATTCCTCAGGTTCTCTGCAGTTAATTTTGAGAGAGAAAGATCCACAAAGACTTATCAAGCTCAGACGCACATGTGCGAGCTTCGAACACCGCTTAACGAACATGTTACAGTTGATAACAGAATATTACTGACAATAGCAATTTCTTGCCATCATAAGATGTTATCATCCTCATTAATAGAGTTTTCATGGTACTGTTTGACCATTAGTTGACCCAGAATATCTTTGGCTCTTTATTGCACTGAAACTATTAGCTATTTGCACCTTCAGCACCCGTAAAGCGTATTAACAACTTTTTTTGGAGTCTGCGCTATATAAGACTATTTATCATTATTATTAAGGTGGATGTACCTGTCAACTCTCCTAAATTTGAAATGGGTTATCTTTGTAATTTAATGGATCTTCAAGCTTTGAAACCTTGATCTTTGACCAGCATCCAAAGTCTAATAGCTAACTTGGACTTCCTAAAGGAGACTTAGCTGTAAGATTCATTTAATGTTAGCCTGTAAGCATTTAGTGCTCAAGTAGAGTTGATCGATAAAACCTTAACTACTCCACAGACTTTACTTAGTCAAACAGAACAATTATCTACTCCCAAACTGTTGTTTGTGCTATAGAATGGTTGGTAAAAAACCTTCACACACGAGCAATCTCAATATGCTCAAGTGAAGTAACATTTATGAATTACATTTGTGGATATTTCAACAAATCCACCATAAACATGAATATACATATCAATTCATTAAATATTAGCTTTTTTTCAATTCCTCATTTCTTGAGCAGACTTGGTTCCAGATATCCAGTCCAGCATTTTCAAATCCTCAAATCAAGGGGCAGGCTTGGTTCCTGTCCATCTTGTCCAAATCCTTTATTCTGGAGCAAACTTGGTTCCAGTCCATCATCAATGTCTGATGACAACTCTTTGCTTCTTCATGTTCCTCGAGAGACGTTATTAATGACGGTATCGATGTCCTTTCAATCCATCCTTCTCATCTGCATCAAATCAATCAAACACATATCTTGACGAGTTTCTCGCAAGCTAATAGAAAAGTGTCTTTTTAAAGGGATACTTTGATGGAGGTCCAGTTTTCTTGACCCTTGTATAATCTAAATATTCTTGATAAACCTCCAACTGAGAGTCATCCTCATACTCCCAATGTATCTTGAGGTTCTTTGGTAGATCTTGCATACTCAGTTCGTCAAACTTGGTGGTATCTTTTACAGGTTCGTTGTAATAATCTACCACTGCTTTTACCGTTGACATTTTATCAAGCAGAAAATTGGGGACGTCATGGTTAAAACGTTGAAAACACTCCGTAAGAATCTGAAAGAAGCAATGCATGCTAGGATAAGTACAGTGGCATTTTCACAAAGGATGGCTTATAGTTTTTTACAATTTTGAAGGAATGAAAAGTATTCACGGTGCACCGATAAGTGATCACTTTAGTATCTACATAAATGAATTCAAAGTATGATTTGCCTTGGGACTTTTGAAGTTAACTTGACATTCTATTATGTTAAGAATAATTCGTTTTCCAGAATATACTATTCAGTCATTATTTCAGTGTCAATAAGTTTCAATAAGTGCAGTACAAATTACGGTAATAACTTGAAGGTGGTACAATTGTGAACACTAAATGAAAGAGTCCATGTATTACAAAGTTCTATGAACATATTGTGACCAACATTTACATCTCTATCCTTATGACAGATTAACCTCCTTGCTGGCATGTATCCTTTTCAAAGTGTTTCTTAGTACAAAGTGCTGTATGTTGTTTCAGAACTCCTCTGCTATCACTTCAAATAGGAAAATGTGTCATTCTCATCTAGGTTTCACTTCTAAGTGGATTTAAATATTCTGTGTGCACTTACTTAAGATGAACATACTGCTTGTTAGCCAACATTTTGCTATAATGCCCACAAATTATTTGTAGAATAATTCTACAGTAATAGGTAAGATCAATCACCTGGAACTTAGTGGATACATCTTTAAGCTCTTGCGACATCCAGTTATCTGAATTTAATTCTGGAAATACTTTTAAGGTGATTTCCAAAATAGCATCCTCAAGATCTTCTGGAGGGCTGTAAACTCTTTTTCGAGTTTCTGGTCTGAAAATAAGTAAAAAGGAGACATAAAAATCATTGCAAAGTAAAATAGACTTCAATCAATTTCACTTGTGCACTTGTATCACAATTCAAACTATGCTGAATTATGAATGAATATGATAGCTCAACAATATGAACAATGGACATTCCTTGGAAAAATTACATATTAGTACCAATCTTTATGATTTTTGTTTAGGGTATCCTCATGAAAGAGACTTGCAATTTCCAAATGCATTTCTGAAATTGTGGTTATGTAATGATCAAGTCATGCCAGAGGCTAACAGAAGAGCATGAGAAGAACTGGGAAGGTTTATCTGATTATTTTAATAAAATGTTTTCAGCACTTACGTCAAAGGACTTCCATCCCTGTCTCTCCCCTAATGCTGCACCGCCTCTACACTTTATGTACTTCAATGATATAACAACATCCACTTCTCTAGTTGTTGAGAACTTACTTTTCGATGAAACTTTCCCTCTTCTCTTGTAGTAAGTCCATGTATTGAGGTTCAATTTCAACAATCTCTTCTTCTTCCACCTCAGCTGCTGGACCACTCCCACGAAGAAATCTATTGACCCAAGACCTTTCACCTTCTGACCTTATATCATCAATCATTAAAGGTGTTGTTGAGGATATCTAAAAAAAGATATACAAAGTAAGATTGGCCAACACATGTCCTGATGCAATCATAGCGAGAATACCTTATTATGCTGCTATTATGATTATTACAATACCATTTATTACAGGACTCATCATCACATCTGTACCATACGTCGGAAATATCATAAGACAGGTGTACTCCATTCTGCTTTCTTCACGGGTTGTATTGCTCATGCAAGAAAGAATCATTCTGCATCAAAGTGGTTCCCACCATTATATTACATTTAATTTTCAACTTCACAATGGGTTGACATAATATTTAATATATTAAAACAAGACCAGCACCATAGCATATAGCCTTGTTTATCGACTTTCGGTCATAATCTGTGAAATTCATGAGTTGGGGGGTATTCTGCAATTAAGCAACCACTTAAAGGTTAGCTGGTTGCATTTCATTAAATACTTGATTAAACTTAACGAGAAGTTACTTACCGCTAGTCACCAATACTGACAGTGTTATTAACGTTACTTGTACCTGATGCACGAAACTGAGTGTACGATACACACCAGCCTAGGCTAGAAGGATCTCTATGTATTCAAACGTTAGGCAAGCGATCATAAATTATCAATGTTCAAATTAAGAACTTAAAGTCGGACAATATACATACCTTTCTATATAATGTTAACTTAGACATTCTCAATGGTACCCATGATAAACGTGGAGCCATCAAGCAGACGCAACGAAGGGGAAACGACATTTTTATGCCAGCTTGAGAACACGTTCGACCGAATGCAAGATTTGGGTTGCACACTCTTGTTACTACGTCTCTTCTATTGATTAGAAACATAAAGATAACGAGAAAAAAGGCACGATTTTAATAAAATGCTAACATAAATATTTATTTTACATCCAAAACAGATAAATAAGGAAAAAGACAAAATTTCGAGATGAAACGTTTCACGTCTTGTAATACTTCGTCAAAACTTCGACATAAACAGCTGAAATATCAAGAATGGATTTCAAAATTTTGAGAACAGTGCACAATTCCGCCAGAAATTATTGGCATTTTAAATTAAACTTGTCAAACTGTGGGGAATTTTGACTACAAAATCTTGGGGAGGGGGTGTGGGGGGGGGGGGAGTAATCCCAACAACAAAGTTATGACTTATGAAGTCCAAAAAAAGGGCAACATTTATCTTTTACCTCATACAGTAGATCAAAATGTTGACTTTTTATCTTTTTTTCTTTCCTATGTCCTTATTAAGCCACTGTAGGAACTTGTCGAAATTTCGACTATTTTTATCTGCAAATGCTTATTATTTTATGTTGTGAAAATCGAAAATCAATCAGGAAAAATCTAGCATATTTTTGTAAATTTTATGGTTACTCTAAATGTCAAAATAGGTACGTGGTGGCGGGTATTTCAACATGGAATCTCAATCTCTAGTCACCAATGTTCTCGCAAAGACAGGTATATTATTTGTTGAATATGTCTGCATATTACTTCAAATGCTTGTTTGTCGAATAAAATAATTTGTCTCCATTCCAGTGTTTGCTGTCATCTGTGGAGCGTTATATGCTAGGCCAACCGTCTGGCGAGCAGCACATTAACATTGCGTACACATACGACTAGCCTAAGCCCTCAGTTATAGTACTTAGTGCTAAGATTGACTAGCTTATGTGTACAGTACAGTAGCTCTAAGTTTGTTAATTTAGGCCTAACATTAGAACACGAATATCAATTGCTTATTGTTACTACTTTACTATGTTAGGCCCAGTGTGCATTCATACGTTTAATTTATCCTTAACCTAGACAACAGAGAGTAGCTCCATAAATAAAGAGAAAGAGGAGAATGCTAACACATTGTTTTGCCTGATCTACCATAAATTATATGTACCCGGGCCATAGTCCAAAAACATTCTGCATGTCACCAACACTAGCAACAGTCTGCCCATTCTCAGCAGATTTTCATTCACCACTTATATGTCATTTGCTAGGGGAAGGAATGGTCTTACGGTACCAAAATTTAAGATTAACGGTTAGTATATCTCTCACAAGTGACTCCAGCATGGTGTTTGTTGAGTTAAAACAAAATTCAGATGTCTGCAATCGCCAAAGAAAGCAAACTTCTCAATATACTTGCAATGTTTGCTAGTCATGGGATGTCACCCTGCCCTATGTTCAATTATGAGGGAAGCATGTTCAAATTCAAAGTGTAGCATAGTGACTTGTCAAATTTTTTACCCAGGTGACAAAGCCTCTAAGGCCTGCATTAAGTTTGACACAATTTCGATCATTTCTGAATGGATTCATTGTAGGCTTTCTTGAAAAGGAAGACCTGTCACAGCGAATGAAGAAACTCTTTGCACAAGTTGATGATTTGAAAGGAGAAATTAATCAAGCAGTTAATGACAGATATGTTCATTTTAAGCCAAGCTTGGACACAATGGGAGAGCTGAAAGGTAGAGTAACTGGCATTGAACGTGATGTTTCAGAGCTGAAGAAGACTCTTAAGGTTTGTACCAAACAGACCAATCCATAATATGATGAAGTTCTGATGAACATTGTTACAATTTTCAACAACTATTGTTTGAATATTTAATTGAACTTTGCTCGATGGTTGAGGGGGCTTTTTTTGCGAGTTTTGCCACATCCCCCACCCTCTCCCCTCCCTGCCCTTCCCATGTTATGTATATATGTACTGCAGTACCATATTTTATAGTTACAAAAAGTCAAAGTGGAAATCTGTGTCAATAACAATGCCTACCCTGTAACACTCTACAGTATGGTCTACTTAAAACAGTTTGTGGGATTTAATTGGTAGCATTACGATATTCTTTCTAGCTCTAAATTTACTAGCAGGTTTAAAGCAATATTTCTCTGCATTTATATGGTATGAAGTATAGCTCCTTAAAAGCCTTACCCTGAAAGCTCCCACTGCCCCCCCCCCCCCTTAAAATCTAAAGCTGAAGCATTTGGTCAAAAGTAGCCTAAAATAAAGTTTGCAACAAAGAAATTACTGTACTTATTACTTTAGCAACCCTCAATGTAGAGAGAACAAACATACTGTGAGATGAAAAATCTTTTTCAGTATCAGAGATGGTAGCTTCCCACAAAATTCATAAATTGTCTCAAATATTACATGTATGATATTCTTAGAAACAATGCAACTACAACTTTTGTACCATGATTGCTTTTTGACAAAGTGTTGTCTACAAGTCCTAACGTTATGATATTGGATGCAAACACATAAAACAAACTTCGCTATCTCTACACAGGGGAAAGTAACAGTACAAGTAATTGTTGTTAAGCAATAGACTTTGTGTTCATTACAGATGCAGAGAATGTTTCCAGACAATGGGTACAAAACTATTAGCCAATCAGGTCACGGAAAATTTGGAAAAGTGTCATTGGCTACTTTTAGCATGAAAATCTCTGTAATGGAAATGTTGTTAACTCTGTGCCTTGCGGTTGATTGTTAAGGTTTTTTTTTTTTCAAACAATTTCAATCATCTGTAGAAGTGGAAGAAACTTTTGTTCTTTAGTGAAGAAGTTGTGTTGTTTTATGAAAAGAAAGACAGACATTCATTCAAAAATGTGTTTTGTCATGTTAGGCCTAGTTGTGAGTGTGTACTTGGGGTTTGTTTCTCAAAACAATAGTTGCGTCCGCCAGACACAAGCAATTTGAAGATTGTGTGTGACCTGGCTAAAACATTGCGTACCGGACCGGACGCAGAATCCCTGGTTCGTTACATTGCTGTATGGTATTGTAGTTTTGAATTTGAGCAAAGTGGTAAGTTTTTTTTCTAGATTTTCTGAAGCAAACTCTTTGAAGTGTGTAATAATCGGCTGTGACTTAGATGCAATCTTCAGCATGTGTACATGGCAAAAGTCATTACATTTTCAAATTGTGCAACAAGCTACTTTTTCAAACGTCATCGTTTCCAATTACCGTAGTACAACCATTGAAATGAGAACATGAAGTAACATGATCTTTTTCATTATTTTGGTGTTTTTTTTTCTTGTTTCTAGTTGGAGACTAAGGTGAAACTAAGAGATTTAACAGAAGTGAAGGATATGATGGATGAAGTCTGTGCCACTATAGTAATCCTTCAACTGTTGAATCAGGTGAGGAAGGAAATTCTGTAAAAGACCTCATAGGGGCAAATTCTTTTAAGAGGAGTTTTTTTTTCTGGTGTCCCTGGGACAACCAGGGCTTTGCCTTTTGGTTATGAAGTCATGAACAGCAAACTTGGTTGTTTAAAGAAAATTTTTGTAGCAAAACTATTGCAAAGAAGGGTCAATCATGTATTCTGTAAGACAGATGTATACTGTAGGTCTGGTGAATAGAACACCAGGATTTGCCCACTGGGGTTGGGGGGGGGGGGAAGGAGGTACTTAGTTCCAATGCAATCTGAATTGGATTTAAACAACAATAGTAGTGCACCTGGACAACCTGCAAACTTATTTTGGTTGTCCGAACAGACATTTGGTCATCTCAGATGATCAGAAGATCCCTAAAAATTTGCCCATCCTCAGTAAGCCAGCATTGTGTGTGTTCCCATTCAGGAACATTCTACACTTAATCAATCATAAAGTAATTCTTTAATTATTTAATTAATTGGAATTAACAATACAGTAGTTGAACGAAAGTTTTAGATATCAAATGGTACATTTTGAGACATAGTTTGACTATACATTAAATTTTAATAACTTTAAATGCAAGGTTGTGCTCATAAGTACTTTGTGTGTAGTTGAGAAAGGGTTGGGGGAGGGGTAGCATACCAGCCCCGTCCCCTCACCCCTCTTGACATGCTGCAGATATTTTGAATATATAAACATCACAGCTAAAACTTTTCCACAAAGTAATGTATGTTCCCGATGCATATATGTATATATATAGATATATATATGTTATATGAGAGTGGTGTGTTATCCTGTTTGTTTTTATCTTGCATTTTATTTCAGATCCACAACGACTTTGGCCGTTTCAAAGATCATCTCGTAAACAAAGAATATGTTGAATCAGCTGCCATTCTGAGTAATGTTGTAAGTTTTGTATCACAATATACTTTATACTTCCTTCACCTGTCTCCACGCAGATCTAACATTCTCTAAATCTCTTTTGTAACAGCCTGTGCTAACTTTTGAGCAATTATTTTTCAGTGGTGCATTGTGGGTCATACTAGACATAAAGGTCACCAACTTTGTGTCTTGAAGTTCTTTCAATTGTTATTGTATTACATCGTGGTTGTAATATCTAGAAGACTTTTAGAACGCCATCTATACAAGAAGTTATTAAGGCACAGTACAATTGAGAAACAAAAAACAATAATATAATCGCACTGCAACCGGTGCTTGCTGATTGTAGGGCCACACATTATGCCAAATTCTAATTTCAGATGCTGTTTGCTGATTTGAGCAGCAAGCTATAATATTGTACCTGGCAACTGCTGTACATAATCTGTAATGAAAAGACAAGCCAGCCCTTTGGAGAGACCACCATTGATTTAAATTCTCCAGACCTTTTCCCTCAATTTTAAGAAATGTTTATGGAGCTGGTTTAGAGCATAGCTCAATGATATGCTGCAAAGATAACTGTATCCATGTTAGCTGGTACTTTACCTACCAAACACTCCATGAAAAGTTAAAGAGAATGAAAGCAGTTTGATTGAAAATCTCATAATAAAAATCTGTTGATTGAAGCATCATGGCTTGATGTAATGTGTGCTAGGATCCTCAAATATAGGTTTGTTGAAGTGCAAAGGTCGCCTAAAATTTACTCTGAAAATAATGACCATACTGTTGGGACCAATAATGGATATGCAGACCATTCTAATATTGCATATTAAATAAATAACCTGATTGTCTTTGGGAGGTCAAAGGTCACTCAAGGTCAACAGGTTACCTTGACAGAGTTAACCTGGCTCAGTTGGCTGACTCTGATTTGTTTTTATGCTTAGAATCTTTGATTTGGAGTTTTTGATTTTCTTATTTCTAGACAAACAATTATCAGAAGCTTTCAAATTCACCGTTCTCTGAACATCAGA
>KN884441.1:88785-98878 GCA_000934455.1 Apostichopus parvimensis
TATAGATATGTTAAATGAGAGTGGTGTTTTTTCCTGTTTGTTTTTATCTTGCACTATTTTTCAGATCCACAATGACTTTGGCCGTTTCAAAGATCATCTCGTAAACAAAGAATATGTTGAATCAGCTGCCATTCTGAGTAATGTGGTAAGTTTTGTATCACAATATACTTTATACTTCCTTCACCTGTCTCCACACAGGTTTAACATTCTCTAAATCTCATTTGTAACAGCCCGTGCTAACTTTTGAGCAATTATTTCTCAGTGGTGCATTGTGGGTCATACAAGACATAAGGCTCACCAACTTTGTGTCTTGAAATTGTATTACATCGTGGTTGTACTGTAATATCTAGATGACTTGTAGAATGCTATCTATACAAGAAGTTATTAAGGCACAGTACAATTGAGAAACAAAAAACAATAAAATAACCACACTGCAACAGGTGCTTGCTGATTGTAAGGCCACACATTATGCCAAATTTTAATTTCAGATGCTGTGTGCTGATTCCAGCAGCAAGCTAATATTGTACCTGGCAACTGCTGTACAAAATCAGTAATGACAAAGACAAGCCACCCCTTTGGAGAGTCTACCATTATTTTAATATTCTCCAGACCTTTTCCCTTAATTTTAAGAAATGTTTATGGAGCTGGTTTAGAGCATAGCTCAATGATATGTTGCAAAGATAACTGTATCCCTGTTAGATGGTACTTTACCTACCAAACACTCCATGAAAAGTTAAAGAGAATGAAAGCAGTTTGATTGAAAATCTCATAATAAAATCTGTTGATTGAAGCTTGGCTTAATGTAATGAGTGCTATTTGGATCCTCAAAGATAGGTTTGTTGAAAGTGCAAAGGTTGCCTAAAATTTACTCTGAAAATAATGACCATACTGTTGGGCCCAATGATGGCTGCAGACCATTCTAATATTGCATATTAAATAAATAACCTGATTGTCTTTGGGAGGTCAAAGGTCACTCAAGGTCAATAGGTTTCCTTGACAGAGTTAAGCTGGCTCAGTTGGCTGACTCTGATTTGTTTCCATGCTTAGAATCTTTGATTTGGAGTTTTTGATTTTCTTATTTCTAGACAAACAATTATCAGAAGCTTTCAAATTCACCGTTCTCTGAACATCAGATCGTTGTCGCTTTACATGTAAGTATATGTGGTATGAACATAACATTGATTTAGTGAACACAACATTGTTGTTGTGGTGCATGTAACAGGCTGGTCTTGTTGACATGTTATATGATGTTGGGTTATTACTAGGTACACTGTACTGGTTCTGTTAACAAAATAAACATGAGATTGATGTTGTTTGAAATGATACATTTTATTAAGTAATGGTTTTGTTGGACGTGAGATTGATGTTGTGGTTCATGTTACAGCTGGTTGTGTGGACATGGATTTAAGTTGTGTTAAACCATATTTTCAAAAAGTGATTTTTGTAGACCTTGAATTGCTTTGTGGTGCATTCAAGAAGTGATTTTGTGAATGCGAGACTGATATTGTGTTGTACATGTAAATTCTGAGTCTTTGGAAACTACAATGATGCTTTGTCACATACATGTATTAGCGTTTTGCGTGAACATCAAATTGATGTTGTGTATTTTCTAAGTACAGCATCTATTAACATGAGAATGATGTTGGTGGTTCATGCATGTTGGCATATAAGGAAATATGGATCAAAAAATAATTTATTTGTTTTATTTATATTTAGGTTTACAGTCTTGTTCAGGGCCAAGGCCCTCTCACACAACTTTACAACTTAACCCTGGTCATTGGTAACTTGTCACACCTACACACCAAAGTGTGCACAATTCAATCAATCTCTCCTGGGCCATCAACCACAACCACATGTCCCCCGGGGTACTTCCAATAGGGTGCAGCCACAAACCGGCGCACGCAACTATATTTACAAGTTACCTCGCAAGTCCCCATTTATACACCTGGGTGAAGAGAGGCAATGGAGATAAAGCACCTTGCCCAAGGACACATCGCAATGTTCTAACGAGGACTCGAACCTGTAATCCTTAGATCACAAGTCCACTGCCTTAACCACTTGACCACAACGCCCTCACATAATGTTTTCTTGCAGATGGAAACTATCAGTTTGAAGACCAGACTCTGTGACTGCCTGGATCAGATGTGGTACAACTGCATTGTCTTCCACAAAACAGAACCAGCAGCAACCTTGACAATTGGTACGAACTTAAGGTGTCCTCTCTTGGACGTTCTATCCATTACTTCATTAATAAAATTAATTATGTAAATTACTTTACAGCAGAATGCATTGGTTAGTTAGCAATGCCTCTAAGTGCACCTCTACAATTTAGAGAAATAAAGTAACCGCTACAACTTTCAATTTTTTGTTTTCAAAATAAAATAAAACTGTTAGCAAACTGCTTATCCACTAGAGAGCCTCTGTAGGAGAATGTGTAAAGGTAAGTTGGCCTGACATTTCGATCCTAGCAGGATCTTCTTCAAAGGCTAAATGACAAGTAACAGTAACAGAAGGGACAAAAACATGCACAGAATACAGACAGGTTAATGAGCATGGTGAACACAAAGAGATAGATGTAAGGGGATTAGTAGACAAGGAATGGAGAGAAGAAAGAAAGAAAGAAACCAACAGGGGAAGAGGAGAGGTAGGAGATAAACAGTGGAGGGACAAAGAGAGGATTAAAGGAAGGGGGTAGGGAATAAACTGGAAAATGACAAAAACAGAAAGGTGTGGAGAAAAAGGGTGGAAGAGAGCTAATTTTTGTTTTGTTTAACTTTAAATAGTTAGTGAAAATATTCTATTCTTGTTCAATACTGTAAACAAACTGTTAGACTTATATTGTATAAGTGTATAAAATTCATCTAATTTCATGCACCATTTTTTTATCATATGCCACATTAATTATCACCCATGATCATCCTCATTCTTTGGACATCTTTTATTGGCTACATATTCATATCGTTCTTTATGTTTTTTTCGTCATCAGTCAAAGATCCACAACTTCTGAATATGTTAGAGGCGATGCAAGTGATGGACGTCTTACGCTGGAGATTGAAATCATTTGGTGAGAGAGTTAAGCCATTTGAGCTTTCTAGATAAGTCACAGTCCACACCTCTGGGCCACTCTTATAAAGTGTCATGACCTTAATGTATATCCTATTGATGTGCAACATATCTTGAAAATACTTTGATGGTTGGTCATGGACAAAATAGTCTTCAACACAGTTTTAAAGGAGTCTTATGGAACCATATTAACCAAGTAACCTATCAAAGTGCCTTACATTGGAACAAACACATGAATATTTAAAGCTAGCATTCTTGGGTAACGATTAAATGAACATCTTCTACCGGTTTTAGCGATGGGTCATCTTTCAATGGGTGGATGATCAAAATTTGAGACTTGCCTTGACAGGATGGTGTTCGTTATATGTGTATTTTGTAGCTCAAGGAAAAATAGTTGTTTGGAATTCTTCCATAACTATTCTGGTTTATTCAGCTTTGAAATGAGCTAACCCTCAGGAGTGCTCCTTTAAGGCTATATACTGATGATGACATTGGGTGCTACGTGCAGCCATTAGTGTTAATGTTAATCAGTGTTTGCACAGGTTATCCGGGTACCCGGGTACCCACCCGACGTTCTACTACCCGGTTCCTTATTTGTTACCTGAATACTTTAAATATGTTTATTGAATGTGTATATTCCTTTTCTTTTACTTTTTAAGAAGTTTAAAAATGTTTTGAAAGCTACAAATTTTTAAAATAACAGGTTAATTGAAAGAAACAAATTTATGCAAATTGAAATTAACGAACATGTATGAACATGGATACATTGTCAGAGAAAAATACACTTATATATTATAGCATTCAATTTGCAATTTATTGAAAATAGCTATACCAGAAGGTAAATAGACAAATTTCTGGGTACCCGGATACCCAACGGGTAACAGCCTCGGGTACCCCGTTCCCAATTTTTGGTACCCGTGTAAACACTAATGTTAATCCATTGTTTAATCACTTCTCAACCAAAACATGTTGTTTTAACATAAAAAAAGTAGTCAAACCACATTTATTGGTGAATCACAGATGTCTGAATTGTCATTTGGCAAAAATTACGACTGGTACAGAAATATAACCTGCGGTGATAACAGTGTTCTAATTAACAGTGTGCAACATACCAAATTTAATTTTTGTGCCCGAAATCATTCTTTGATATGTGACGTCATCATGATTATTAATGGTAATTTGAACATAATATTACATCTTCCTTTTATAGCCAAACTCTTCAAAGAAACTATCATAGATGCCATAATCTTAGATCCCTCCTCAGATGTGACTGTCAGTCAAGCCAAGCAGGTACAGTTGGTTTTTGAAGTCTTTGAAGGTTACAGAAATTATAATATAAATTTATAATATAAATTTAGTATAGATTAAATCTTGTGATCAGTGTGCAGAACAAATTTGCAATATTTGGAGGTGGGTTTTCTACAGTACATGTACCATTGATAATATAATCTATGGACATTAATATTTTTTATATTGTGGTGTTGGCACATCTGTGTTTTTGCAACACAAATAAGGGTTGCACCTCATTTGGCTATCCTTGTGTTACTTTGATTCCTGTTTCTGTTCATTTTTTTTTTTCATGTTTTTTGACTGAAGGTTTTAACTAATAGCTGACTCTACATTTTCCAATCAGATGTTGGTAAATTTGCAGAAGTAGGAAATAAAATCATTTTTCAATACTCATTTTGGAATTTGTGTCATGATTTGTTTGTATTTCAGGAAGTTTCATTGCGAGTGACTTCCACAGACAGCAAGAATGTAGTCAAACCTCCCCAAGAAATGTTTGCTCAGCTTCAAAAGGCTCTCGAGTGCATCCAAAAACTCTTCTCACGTTGCAGATTCGATGAAGATGGTGAAATGCAGTCATTAATGAAAATGTTGGGTAAGTTTTCTTTCTATCTCATGATGAAGTATTCGTATAATTTTAAGAATAGATTAATTTTTTGCTGTAACTTGTCAATTCAGCAGTTCAAATCCAGTTTACATCAACAATTCAGTCGTTGTCAGACCAAGAACATTAATTTTGGTAACTGATACCAGGGACGACTCTCTGATTTGGTTGCTCAAGAATTTAATCAAGGCATCAGCAGGTCTTATTTCTCAAAGCTGTAAAATGAAGACAATTAGTTACTGCAGACAGTTATAACTCCCTTGAGTCCCTTTTATATTACAACAATCACACCTCCCCTCATTTTTACCCCCTCTCCTCCTCCCCTCCTCCCCTCCCCTCCCTCCCCTCTCCCAGAAATGAAAACCACTTGGCTGCTATTAAATGAATTACTGCCGCTTTGGCACTCGTCCGAAATAAAATTAATTACTTTTTCATATCTCAGAATGAGAACAGTTTTCCTGGTAGGATTTGAGTCAACGAGCTACATTGGTTTGTTCTCTAAGAGTACAAGTTTGTTAACTATTCAGTTGTGGGTATCAGGCCTTGTAAATATCTCTCTCAATATTACTCTTACAAATAAATCACTTTTTTTTTATGTTTCAGGTAATCTTCTTTGGGGTGAATTATCCAAGAGTCTGATTAATCACTGCCTAATGCCGTCAATACCAACCTTAGCAGCAGATGTAAGTTTGGCTCTTCAGTCCTATATTTAAAAAAAAAATTATTTGTATCTGAGAAATCAGAATTAGATAAATGAAACTATGCTTCTACCTCAGGATTACACGACTTTAAGTTTCAGGATTTGCTCAACATAGGAATTCATATGTCAGTTCTACTAATTTAACAGACCAAGCCTTTTCAAAGCAGCTTTCGTCATTTCTTCTTTCTCAATATTTTGTTCCTATATCGTTTATTTCTCAAACAGCTGGAGGACTATAAGACAACCATCAGTGCCACTCAGCAGTTTGAGGAATCGCTGAGGAAACTAGGTAAATAAATCTAAGCATTTCTAACCAGATATGTTCAGCCGTTCTGTCTCGTTCTTAGCAGGTGCTGTGTTATTTGCCAGAAACTGCTCCGGTGAAGGTATAACCTGTTGACAGATTATGTAATGTACTATCAGTAAATTTCGTCTGAGTCCAAGAAAAAACTATGGATAAATTATCAGGAAACATTTGTTCTGTTATTGATATAATGCTAAATGAACCCTGTAAACAGTGAAGTTTAATACAAAGATTTGAATAGTCGACATCAGTAGTAACGTTCCCCTAAGATATATATATATGTAGTAAGAGTGTGTACTAATGTAATACAAGTATGTGATGGTTTACTTGGAAGTTCTGCAAGACAGTTTGCAATGCTAAGCAGCTCCATTTGCTGTTGGAAAAGCCGAATCGCTTATAACTTACACTTCACATTGGGTGACTATCCATTATACAGATTTAGCTTAATTGTGGAATCTTTTAACTAATTGGGAGACCATTTCAGATTGGAGAACCATGGAATTCTGTCGATTGCAGAAACCCACCTTCTTTTATCCAGCATGGGCTTGAAGCCATGACCAGCCATATTCTAGGTTTCATTTTACATCAATTAACTGACCTCAACTTTCTCTTCTAATATCGGCCACATACATTTTCTTGAATTTTCCCAACTCCAGACTTCATTGGACATGAAAAGCCTCTACTTGAATATGCAGAAAATGTCAACATTCATTTTGCTACCAAGAAGGTTTGCTCCTTTGTATTTTTATAATCTTTTGATTTGAATGAAGTCAGACACATTGCCTTGCTACCAAGAAGGTTTGCTCCTTTGTATTTATATAATCTTTTGATTTAAATGAAGTCAGACACAGTGCCTTGCTACCAAGAACATTTGCTCCTTTGTATTTATATAATCTTTTGATTTAAATGAAGTCAGACAGAGTGCCTCGCTACCAAGAAGGTTTGCTCCTTTGTATTTTTATAATCTTTTGATTTAAATGAAGTCATACAGAGTGCCTTGCTACCAAGAAGGTTTGCTCCTTTGTATTTTTATAATCTTTTGAATTAAATGAAGTCAGACACAGTGCCTCGCTACCAAGAAGGTTTGCTCCTTTGTATTTTTATAATCTCTTGATTTAAATGTTCAGTCAGACACAGTGCCTCTTGATATCAAACTTTATTTTGCCATCAACAACAAATGTTTCCAAGTGTAACAAGTAGGATTCCCCTGTTATGCTTATGAGGAATAAATATGGTGTATTAATTTATTTGCTTATGAATTAATGTCTAATTGATCAGTTATATAAAATTTTGCAGGGTGAGCGGGAGAAAATGGAAATGTCGCCACATTTTATAACATTATTGTTGTGGCCTTCAACATTCTTCAGCTAAAAAAAAGAATATTATTTATTAATATGTTATTTATTTGATTATCACTAAGCTAGATGGGCGTACATAGAGAAATGTTTCAGGTACTCATATACGTTAGCCATAGAATGTGGAGTTGCAGGGGGGGGGTTTGGGGGGGGACATGGTTTTAGCTCATCAGGGCTGTTTAGTTGTACTTAATTTGCTTATTTATATAAACATTTCTTAAAGCCATTTTACAGTTTTATGACATCAATATTTTCTCTTTTCTCCAGTGCCAAGAGATCTTAGTAATGGCCAGGGACCTCATGAAGCAAGATCTTTATACATCAGTGGAAGTTGGAAAACGAAAAACAGAGAAGAAAAAAATCAGTGAATTTGTAAGTTTTTGTCACTTTTCTCAAGGGAATCAATATCAAAATGTTATAGAATGTGAATCACGCACAGATGGTGTATTTTCCCTCTTTGTGAGAGATAAAATAGGATTTTATTTTGCAAAAGTTAATCCTCATAATGGCAGCCCACTAACATATGATGGTAGGATGCAATGGTATAAATTTGAGGAGGATTACAGGAGATGGCTTGTATGTTTTCAAGAAGAAGGGTTACCCTCCCAGTAAATGGAAGTATAAGTTTTATATCTGAAGCTTGTCGAAATGGAATCGATATTTGTCAGACTTGTTTGGTTTTCAGTTTCCTGCTTGCAAGATTAGTAAGAGCACGCAAGATCTACTGGAGCTGGCCGAGGAGACTTTGCGTCAGGCATCGTCAAAAGGGTGAGGCAGATGCTACGGATAAACTGTGAAATATTTCCAAATTTTGTGCAAAGAGACACAAAGAAAGGTTACAGAATTTATAAGCAGGAATCTTTGATTTGTTGCAAAGTAGCTAGTAGTAAAATATAAAAAATATTTATGGTAACACCTGTGTGGTAATGACATTGTTGTTGTTATTATTATTATTATTATTATTTTTATTATTATTATTATCATTATCATTATTATTATTATTATTATTATTATTATTATTGTTATCATCATTATTACTTTTATTGTTATCATCATTATTATTATTATTATTACTATCATTATTATCATGATAAGTATTATTACTATTTTTATGATTATTTTTATTTTATTACAGAAATTATTATAGTTATACATTCAGAGAATCACATAAAGATGATTGTGTTTTATCATGTTTTTACCAGTTGCTTTATCGGTCCTTATGTATGTAATAATCTGATAATGATGATCACACAGATCTTTAGGGTATCAACAAACATTTATACGCATCTCTACTTGTAAGAGAAAAATTGAGATTGAGAAGAGAAAGTGGAAGTATTAAGAACAAAACAACAATTACTGATGCTTTTTCTTTCAGAGCTGCCCCACTATTCTGTACTGTGAGGAATTTATTTGGAATGTATGTAGATATTGTACCAACCTACCACAAGGAGACATTGGTAAGTGAACATTCAAATGAACATACTTTAATGTTATACTGCTGACATTATTTTGAATTACTTTGCTTTTTAACAAGTATGTTTTATGTACAAATTGGTAGAGGTCAACATATGTCAAAGGCTGAAAACCGTTTAAACATGATAGCTCCAAAATTAAAGCTACAATAAATATGTCAATTCTCCAATGGTATGATTTTCTTTTGGTGAACATAGTTTGGTCAAGTTCAGTTTTGTGAAGGGGCTCTATAAGGCTCTAACAGAACATACAGTCATCCAGGAAAGCTCAAGGAAAATTTATATGTAGTATTGCTTTAAGCAGTTTCACCCTCTGAGCTTCAAGGGGTCAACAGGTTATCTCAAATGGTGGAAAAATTGGCTCAAAGGGGTCAATAGTTTCCACAATTATTGGTCTCAAATTGGCAATTTGTTTTGTGATTATACCAGATGAGTTAAAGGTTGTCAAAATATTTCACAGTGCATGTTAACTGTCATGTAGAGCTCTTGTCAATACTAACAAATCTTAAAGGCTTATGCAAGCTCAAAATTGGTGACAGAAAATATCCTTTCATGTATACGATCTATGTGTCTACAGTATATTTCAGATAGGATATGGAATAAAAGTTCTATACTGTAAAATCCTTACCAGTGAATTAAATGGTTGATGCTTTGCCACCATGGTAACTGATTCCTGATAGCTTTCTTTATATTTGCCTTGTTTATCAATAGATAATCCTCTTCATTTTGGTATGCACAAGTTCATGTATATTAACAATATGGCTTACCACACTATGAATATGTTTAGGTATCTTAACCATTAAAAACTTTCAATTTCTGATTTCTAATTGGCCATCCTTTACACAGGTTCTCGAGAATAATTGAATTTAGCTCTTTTGACTGTTTTGACTGCTTAGCTGTTTGACTATTTAAGAACTTCTCTCTTATCTTAAAACTCTTGCCTGATAGCGGGACCTACCACAAGTGACTGCCCTCTTCCACAATAACTGTATGTACCTAGCTCATCATCTGAAGACCCTAGGGCATCGCTGCAGGCACACCCTACCGACTCCCTTCAGGGACAGTATCATCACATTTGTAGACCTGGTACCGACATTCACGAGAATGGCCGCTGATGTATTCTTATCCCAGATGGTAAGTAGCGACAGGAAGGAAATAAGACTGTACTGTAGATACACTGGGTGGATGGTTCACTTCATGGATGGTTGTAGTTTGTGTTAGTGTTTATGGTTGTCTCACTTCATGGATGGTTGTTGTTTGTGTTAGTGTTTATGGTTCTCACTGCATGGATGGTTGTGGTATGTGTTA
>KN884441.1:108379-119558 GCA_000934455.1 Apostichopus parvimensis
CTAAAATAAGACAACAATTTAAGATATCTAAAACTCCCGATTACATGTTAAAATAGCTTTCCATACGGGTTATAGAAACTGATAGGAGTATGCCATCATCATGACCGTTTAGATCTTGACCTAGAAGAGGAGCAAGTTTAAAATATTGACCCCCAATACTTCCGTCATGCTCGCTCGGAGTGAAAGACACATTTAACCAAAGATTTCTAAATTGCTTTATATCACTTTCAATCTCCTTGATGATGATGGCCTGATTGGTTGGTCGGGCAGCACCCGCGTCGGTGTTTGATGCAGGTCATGGAATTCTTATCTGGGCCTAGATCCCAATTCCATCAGAAGTGGGCTAGCTGTCTTGCAATGGAGGTCTCATGTGACAATCGACTGGGTTGATGTCCAACGTTCAGTAAAACTATGGCCTCAATGAGGTGTACTATCTTGTTAACTTTAGCTTTGTTTTCATTTTTTTTTATCTACACTGCCATTTTCTTTCGTATTTTTTTCTTGCTAAGTAGTAAACTTATAGATCAGATGTAATTTAGTTGCATGGGATCGATTCCCCGACAAAGCAATTGATTTTAATTAGTATTGATGGTAGATCTAAATGTTAGTGTGTATATATGCATGTTGGTTTGTTTTGTTTTGTTTTGTTTTGTTTTTTGTTTTTTTTCTTATCCCTTTTAGTATTTTGTTTCACGTGAACACAGTAGCTCGTTGCAATATTGTCTCGCTCGTCGACTTGAGTCACTGTAAATTGTCCGGACAGTGTACTTATAAAGAACGAAAACTGCAGCTGAAGGAAAAGAAAACCTTTTTCAACCATGGAGGGTCGTGTGATGTGCTCAATGGTATCACTTAACTTCTAGCGTATACTCATTGTATACATTCACCCCTTTTACAACTAATGAAATTTTAGCTAAGTGATGCATGTATCAACGTTTACGGCGCTTTGTCATTTCGAAGTTGCTATTTTCGTTAAAAGTTGAAACTGCAGTTGAAACACCTGCAGCATATCTGGACTGTAACATTTGCATAACGTACATTGACATAAGTAGCAGACTAATAATTTGCGGTTCCTGAGTAACATATTTCTTATTGCTGTATATGCATGCAACCACAAGTGTGTAAATAGCGACCGCCATACTCGATCTATCAAACCCTGCGTGTATATATGTTTGAATAATAGCCGGGCTCCAATCAGATCAAGACTTTCCTGACACAGATGTTATGGGTATGATAAGCGGTGCCCTACCCAAAATTTTGTTGTTTGTTTTGGCGTTCGATAGCGCGTATGGTGGGCGGAGCCTCAGCGATTGATTGACATGTGCCTTAACGTTACAACAACTAAAGCTAAACTATGTTTCCTCTCTCCGTCTCACAGGTAAGATGATGCTTAATTCCCTTTCATGTGAATATGAAAGTATTACTAGGTTGTTGATTAAATATTTGTCGTTATTAAAAGTGTTTCATTATGACGGATGGTCTAGATTTGCCATCGATACCAGAGAGTTAATATTCGTTATATAGGATATGTCTGTGTTATCATTGGCCTACGTATATTCGCATAACAATTGTTTGTCGTTAAAGTTCGATTAGTGGTACAAAATCATAATTTACACGAGTCATATCAGTACAAAGTGATTTATTTCTTGATGTTGTTAATAATAATAATATATCATATGTATCAGGATGCCGTAGATGTGACATTTTAGGTAATTTCTTTGTACGTAATGTTGCTCAGTGACCTAACGTTATGAATAGGCTACAGCGTGTACAATTTGGTCGTTAGAACTGTCATGAGGAGTGACGTTATTGCGTAGTAACAAGAGTAGGGGATTCCCCGAAATGATCCAGATAGAAATAAGTATTTACGGACCGCCAGATTGATTGTATTGTTATGTATTGAATTATTAGAAAGATTGAGCAGGTTCAGTTTATTATCTTAAGAACTAGAAGTAGCCTTTGTTTATGCCAGGATGAAAATCCATTCAGATGCCTTATCCAAATATGCAGTTAGGTTTAAATGTGAGACTGCATAGTTATTGTTTTATTATATCAGTGATTGATTAACATGTGCCTTAACGTTGCAAAAACTACAGCTAAACTGTTTTTCCTCTCTCCGTCTCACAGTCTTGCATGTAGCTTGGTGGGCTGGTGCATGGGTCCCTGCTGCCAGTGGGATTGATAGATCCGGGTCTTAACAAATTGGCGACCCCGACGGGACTGAAGTAACCACTAGATTAGACCACAATGGAGACGGACCAAAGCACCTCAGCCGATGATGCCGCCGAAACGGATATGAGGGAAACAGTAAAGATGTATGAGCAGAAGCTCAAGGACTTGGAGGCAGAGTTTGAAAGATGTCTAGGGGAACTAAAAGTGACCACATCAACCTCCGAGAAGGAAAGTCACCCTCCCACAGATCATGCTCTGCCGTATAAGAAAGAGTTCAAGATACAAGGACAGATCGGGGACCCTGGGCAACGTGACAAGCTAGCATTCATGTCTCTGGTCCACCAGATTGACAGTGGGCTTAAAAGAGGGTATCCTGAGAAAGAAATTGTAGAAGCTGTAGTTAGAGCTGTTACACCTGGTTTACAGCTAAGGGAATATTTGGAGGGACGGGACAACTTAGACCTCCCCATTACCAGACGTCTGCTGAGGGCTCACTTCCAGGAGCGGGGAGCAACTGAACTGTATCAGGAGCTATGTGGTATATCACAGGGTAGAACTGTAGAGTCAATGTTTGAACATGCAGTGTCAACTGGGTTGTCGAATGCCGAAGTTAGACAGGAGGTAAAGAGTGCCTTCTCCAGCAACATATGCAGCGAGGAAGACCTCCTTAAGAGGGTAAACCAAGCATCCCATTCTGAGGCAGAATGGGAAAAAAAAGGTACAATTGCAGAAGCCTGTCACAGCTCCAGTTGAAATGACAGGTAATGACCGACACAAACCTGAAGTAAAGAGAGAGAAGAGCCCAAACTTGTACGAAGAGGTACAACTATTGAAGACACAAGTGGTTGAAATACACAAGGCCATAACAGCAGGGGGAAGGGCGAAAACCTTTGAGAAGAGGCCCCGGGGATGCTCCGATTGTCAACAGGATGGTGTAGGAGACAGTTGCCGCCACTGTTATAAATGTGGTAAATTTGGTCACCTATCCAGGGGATGCTTGATAGGAAAGCAGCAGGGAAACGCCAACAGGTCTCCTCAGGGGGACGAGAAGGGACCTCAGGCGATGTCCATGCAGTTAATGTAAATGGGCTTGAATGTCCCGACTTGCTTAAACAGGTTGCTATGAATAACGATTGGTCTCGAAAGAAGAGAGAGAAGATTGTTGACCTGGTGGGTGCAAGGTGCGTTGTTAATGGAACCCTCAACGGGATTGATAGTAAACTGCTGTGGGATGCAGGTTCAGCAGTATCTTTAGTCTCGGACAGTTGGGTCAAATGTCAACTTTCTCTTGCCGAAATAAGACCAGTTGAAGAGCTCCTAGAAGGACAACATCTTGATTTAAAGGCGGCAAATGAGATAGAGATGCCATACCTTTTGTGGATCCTAATGGACCTTCGCATTGGAACCAAGAGTCTTGGGGTTCCAATGTGGTGTATCCTGGGAGTATGAAGTCACCATTGATTGGGTACAATGTCATCGAACATCTCATGCGAAACTGCCAGAAAGGCTCTTAGATAAGTACCCTTGTGCAAGCAATTCCAGGGGAAAAGAAACAAGATGTTGAAGCCTTGGTAAAGTTAATTGAGGCTGGCATGGATGAAGACACAGTAGATGTACAAACCCCAAAACTGTATACACTGATACCGCCTAGGGAATGGAGAGGTGTGGAATGCATAACAAAATGTCAACTGAATCATCAGAGAGTTAAGGGAGAAACCGAGGGGGTATTTGTACCAACACCTGCGACTTCTGTACCAGAGGGGCTGCTCATCCCTGAGACTGTAGTCAAAATGCCACAAAGACGTTGTGTTATGCTGCCAGTTTTCAATCTACTAACCATGACATACAGTTGCCAAGACGTACGGTTATCGGAAACATTGAGCCATTCCGCTACATTGGTAAGGTGGCTATTGGCAGACACGCAGACATGGCGGTTGTATGTCTTTAGACGTAAATACATTGGATAACTCTGTACCAAATGCTAATGTGACTAGTGATCAGTCCAGTGAAGGTGTTGACGAGTGGTGTCCAGAGGTGGACTTCACATGTCTCACACCAATGCAACAAGAGGCTGCAGAGAAAATGCTGAAGGAAGAATGTAGAGCATTTTCACAGGATACCATGGATATAGGGAATTGTCCCGACTTGAAGATGAAAATTAATTTAAATGTTCCAGAACCAGTCCAGAAGAACTATGCAAGTATTCCTCGTCCACTTTTCAAAGAAGTTAAGGAATACTTGGAAGACCTTCTAGCAGGGGAAACAAAGTCGAAGTATAATTATTCTTCACCTGTGGTCTGCGTCAGAAAGCGTGACGGGTCGTTACGCCTATGTGTCGACTATAGAGAATTGAACCGTAAAACAATTGATGATCGTCAAATAATTCCAAGAATCCAGGATATCTTTGATGGCTTGAAAGCTAGCTCCTGGTTAAGCACTCTCGATCAAGGTCGTGCTTATCACCAGGGATACATCGACCCAAAGAGTCAACCACTTACAGCATTTGTGACACCGTGGGGGCCTCCATGAATGGAAAAGAATACCCTTCGGGTTAAAAAACGCCCCAACGGAATTCCAAAGATATATGGAGGGATGCCTGGATGGTCTAAACAACGACATTTGTTTTGTATATTTAGATAATGTGCTAGTCCATGGCATCGCATTTAAAGAACACTTGGAGAATCTGAAGAAAGTACTGGCCAGACTACAGCAACATGGGATAAAGCTAAAGGCCAGTAAATGCATACTCTTCCAGAGAAAGGTCAGGCACTTGGGCAGACTAGTCACTGAAGAAGGACATAAGTTAGACCCTGCAGATCTTGAACCAGTCCTCTCACTCAAAGATAAGAAACCATCAACATTTGGGGAGTTGAGGAAAATGCTAGGGTTCATTGGCTACTACAGGAGCTACATTCAAAACTTCTCAGCAATTGCCAGTCCTCTCTTCAAGCTGTTACAGAAGGAAAAGGGTTCTACACAAAACCCAGTCGTAGAAACCAGAGGAAGAACAACCATCTACCCAACTCGAACCAGAAGATAGCCTGGACTGAGGAGCATCAGGAAATTTTATGTAGTCTGATTGACGTACTAACGAGACAACCAGTTATGGCATTCCCTGACTTCGCTAAGCCATACATTCTCCACACCGATGCATCGTTAATGGGGCCTGGATCTGTACTCTACCAGGAGCAGGAGGGGAACTGAGGGTAATTGCATATGCATACAGGACTCTCAGTGCTCCAGAGAAGAATTAACACTCCACAAAACTTGAATTCATGGCACTGAAGTGGGCGGTGACGGAACGTTTTCGAGATTACCTGACATATGCAAAACACTTGTGGTCTACACAGATAATAATCCCCTCACTCACATAATGACGACAGCACGTTTAAATGCAACAGGTCAGAGGTGGGTATCATATTTTGCCTCATTCAGATTTGATATCAAGTATCGACCAGGGCACAGTAACCAGGATGCCGATGTGTTATCAAGGATGCCCTTAGAGACCGACATCAATGAGTACATCCAGGAGTGTACTGCAGAAGTTCCGGGATGTGCTCTCCAGACAATTTCAGAGTGTGCGGCAGCAAATGTAGAGGGAACATTTGTGTATGTAGACTCACTAACTGCTGATATAGACCTTTGTAATATCATGAACTTTACCACAGATCAACAAGTGAGTCTCATTGAACTGAAGGAAATAAAGGCTGCTCAAGCCAATGACCCAGTGATTGGCAGAGTCCTTGAGTACATGGAAAAGGGGATTAAGCCAACTTACAGGGAGAGGAAAGCCGAAGACCCAGATGTGAGAGCATTACTAAACAAAAGGGGAGAACTCATTGTTACGACCGAAGGTGTATTAAAGAAAGTAACCGCTAATCGAGAACAGCTGGTTCTGCCATCGAAGTACAAATCTATGGTATTGAAGCAGCTTCACAATGAGATGTGTCATGTGGGCGTGGAACGGACAATGGACTTGGTGAGAGAAAGATTCTATTGGACCCACATGGCGAAAGAGGTTGAGTTCTATGTAAGGAAACAATGTCAATGTATCAAACAAAAGAAACCAGCAAGACATGTAAAAAATCCCCTTGTGCCAATTGTGACAAAAAAAACCTTCGAATTTGTATTTATTGATTACCTACATTTGGAGAAAAGTAAAGGGGGATATGAGTACATACTAGTCGTGGTGGATCACTTCACTAGATTTGCCCAGGCCTATGCTACGAAAAGGAAGACTGCCCTGGCAGCAGCTGATCACCTGTTCAACGACTTCTTCCTGAAGTTTGGATTTCCAAAAAGGTTGCATCATGATCAAGGGAAGGAATTTGAGAATCAGCTTTTTACAAGACTACAGCAACTCAGTGGAGTGGGGCACTCCAGAACGACCCCATACCACCCACAAGCGAACGGTCAGGTAGAACGACTGAATCGTACCCTCCTTAAACATGCTACAATCGATGACTGAACAATAACGGTTCAACTGGAAGAACTCTTTGCGTAAATGCATGCATGCATACAACTGCACAAAGAGTGAAGGAACAGGTATTTACCATTCTTCCTGATGTTTGGAAGAACACCACGCTTACCTGTAGATATTGCTTTCGGCTTGAAGGGAGATGAGACTACCAAAACTGAAAACGAGACAACTGGAGACCAGAAACAGACTTATGCTGAAAAATGGCGAAACAAAATGAAGGAAGCCTACAAAATTGCAGCCCATCGTGCAAAGAAACAATCTGATGGAGCCAAACAAAGACTGGACAAGAAGGGACACAACGTTGCCTGCATTCTGGTGACCGTGTTCTCGTGACATTTGACTGGGAAATGTTGTCCCATGTAATCATCTCCACCTTGTTATAGATAGAGGCCTAACAAATTTTATATCGTTATAAAGCTTATTACTGTAATGTGAGTGGCTATGTTGCTATGACTTTGTCTTTAGCTCGGTATAGTTATTATTTGGTCGACTGTTAACGGAAGCTTAGCTCCATTGCTTATGAAGCTCTTCTCAAAGAAACGATGAAAATAATTTGGTTAATTTCTCTCCGTCTCATAATTAATGTTCAATCAAAACGCTTTAGAAATACTTCAAGATGGGTTACACATTTCTTCACATGGAAGTTGGATATTTTCATTTTCAAATCTCAAATAGGAACATTTAGTGTGGTCTATGGGAGGAAAGAGTCCAAAAAATTATCTCCAAGTTGCACCATTTTGCAATATTTAATAAATCTCAATTGTCAAAAATTTCTGGAGGAGAGGGGACACGCCTCCTCTCCGAACCCCTCCCCGGCGATCGTTTGGCGATCGCACTTTGCAATTGGTTTGCCATCCTCATCTCAATATCTGTGGATAATCTCACCCCCCTAATGTCAAAAACAAATATTCGCCACTGTTAACCTTTATCTCGGTGTGTTCATTTGTTCTCGCGCAGCGTGGGTATGGCCTTGCTATATGGTGGCATACTCCTATTAGAATCAATATCCATCCGCCAGATTGTTCTCCTATTTCAGGAAAAGTGCCAAAAAGCAGCAGAAGAACATCTTTTTTTGATCTGTTATCAATCATGATCTAGCTTGCATGTTGAAGAGCATGAATGAAAGTACATGTAGTGAAACAATTGCGGCAATTTTAGACCCCTTTAGGTCTCCCAGGAGCAGCGACGAAAGTTGTTTACTACTGAGTGAAGAGGTTTGTTTACAAGTGGCGAAAACTTCAGGCTCTGACAGCAAAAATCTGCGCTATCATGGTACGGAAAATTAATAGTGCCATGAAAGGCCAACTTGTCAGCTATCCGGTGATGGGTAGCGTTTAGCTAGTGAGAACTTCTATCTAGACTTAGAGACCACATTAATTTTGTGATTTAGTGTGTAAGTCCATGGGGCTTTTGGGCGGATGCTACCATAGATACAGGATGAGGAAAGTTCGTTGTGATCTTTGCATTAACGGTACCATGTGTACAAGGTACTATGTTTAACACGGTGCATTGCAACAGCAGTGTGAAGTCAATTACGTTGTAGTCATATAGGCTATAAGTATCATTAACATTGCCCAAGTACTCAAATATTTACTTACCACAGTATCCTGAAAAATATTACAAACGACTGTTTTCTTTATTGGTGACGTATACATGGACTGATGGACTTGAAGTGTTTGATTAAAGCAACCAGATCGAGTTAAAACGAAAAAAAAACGTGAGTGCATGGGTAGTCCAAAGTGCTAGATAACGTCAGTGTTGGCTAGGAACCGAATTAAGCATTAAAGCAGTAGAATACATATATTTAAGGTTTCTCTTAAAAATCGGGTTACTCTGAACAGGGCTAACCATGTTAGTTTTATTCAGAGGCCGAAACCCTGTCCAAATGGGAATGGAAGTTAAAGCTGACTCATATAAGAACGAAGCTCCTACAGGAAGCCCAGCATCTTTCGCCTGCATGTGCACTGACACACACGATGAACCAATTTTTATACATATTTTCATCCATTGTATTTACTCCCGTCTGAATTCCCCAACCTCACTCCCTTCCCCACCTATCCAAGGGACCCAACATACTCAGATGTGAAACACTTCATCTCCTTATTTTGTCAGGTTTCTATTTTGAACAATAAGGGAAAATCGTAGAGAATTGCCAATATACCGCTATTCAATTTTCATTTCATCGTCACGCAACTACAGTGTTATTTGTTGACTGCTGTTAGTAGAATGCGAACTTTCGGACCAGTTACTGCTACTTCCTCCCTTCATATCATGTGATTTGCGCGTGGGCTTTTAATATTTATATGCCCTATACAGTGTAGAATACTCGCTGAGTGATAAAGACTTGGCATTTTGCTTGTCATTGTCAGTATTCACGTGAAGAACAAACATATTTTTTCACCTCGAAATGATTCACAATGGCTACATAGGGCGATAACGCTCACTCATTCAAAATGCTCAACGTAACATAGCTATAGTTTGGGTGTAACCGACCTTACTAGTTAGTTCCTCTTTTGTAGACCGTGCTGGTAGTACCTGTAAAAAATTAATCTGCATAATTCAACAGTTTTTTGTTTGATTTTGACAACTTTCAAGCTGCCTCTTAGTTCCGCTTTGTTCCTCCTACCAACAGGCGTAAGTGTGTTCTCTCCTGTAAGTGGATCCCTGCATTTGTCACCAGTCATCAGCCTAGTGCACCATCTGTACCAATACATCCAAACGATACCAGGCAGACAGATAAGTCACGCCAGCAAATTGTAACTGTCAGTGAGTATCGCCCAAACCAAAATAGTAGCCTACATTAGTTTATATCTTTGAGTTGGTTAACAAATGTTTGCCGTGGTCACGTAAGCCTCCTTTTGTTAACATTTTGTTAAATTGTTTTAAATATAGACCTATTTCAAAATTTGTAGAGCCTGGGTAGTTTGAAATTCTTAAATCATGATGTGCTGGTTAGGGCAATTGAAGAAGTTTGAACATTTGACTGCATAGTGAAGATCAATTAAGGACACTAGAGGGATGTGCTGCACATTAAATGTTGCTTCTCTCGGATCTATAACATAAATAATAAACATTGTCGGTGCACATCATTATCGTCTTCATTATCAGTTGTTGTTGTTGTACCTTCCTTTCACACTGATTCAGTTTGTAGAGAGTTTGTAAAGAGGTTATCTTTCATGTCTCATCCTAAGTCCAGAATAGATAGATGTAACCTTGTGCAGTATCATCATTTCTATTAAAAAAATGGTATTTGATACATTGTTATCATTAATAAATGTACTTGTTGTTATAAAAATGATTAGAAACTTGAATATTGTTTCTTTAAAGAAAAACTGGTGCTAGAAATATTGCTTTTAGTCAATAACCAAGGCTTGGACATTATTGAACAGACTGTGTGTGACTCAAGGTACCGTTCGCAACTTTCCAAGGCACACTGTAATAAAGCCACTACATCTCCTACACGTACATTGCCAGCTGTGCTGATATACTACATTCATAATCCTCCTATCTTTAAGTAAGCTTTTCTCATTTAGTAGCCAACTTCTTGTAATTTCTCCAAAAGTACCGAGAGGCACTAGCAATAGAATGACGATCAGGAAACAATAACATTGTGTTTTCTTTCAGAGGTATCGAGATTTATCTTATGAAATTAACGTGCAGTATCAAGAAAAAATTAAATCCGAGCAAGATGATAAATGGTACAACGCCACGAGTAATGTAGTTTATACTTTATATAAGATATATAATCAGAGCCTTATATAGAAAGTCCTGTTTATAACATTAGATTAAATATCATGCTACAATTAATATGTGATATCGTACTGTAATAGCGCAATGACTTATTACAACGTTTCCCGCGTTTGAATGAAAGCAAGAAGATATGAATTTTCCAACTTTATTCTTAACCAACAAACTTGTACATTTTACAACTCAGTCTCGGAAAATCAAATATTAATTTAAAAAATCCGATCAGGAAATGTTTTATGAACTATAGAAAATTAATTATCGCTGTGTAAACTAATTGAAAGAATATAAACATATTGAACACGTACGTGATACAAAGACACAAATATCAGAAAATGACATATATCAATTCTATAACCTCCTTATGCCTGTAACGCCGATCGCCACCGCCTTGTCCTTCTTTGCATAATCCCTCATTACACAGACCTGACATGAACTCAGTCTAACATATCCTTATCGAATTTCTTGGATACTTTGTTATTATCATCATCCTGGATTTGATATCCTAAAATTGAAGAAAAACATAGTGTATACTTGTAAGTATCAACAAAAAAAGTTGTTTTCCGCACAAGAAATTTTTCAGCGGAAAGTAATCAGTGGAAAGTACTGTGTGCGGAGAATAACTGAAACCGATCGAAGGGAAAGCAACGGGTACATATTTCACCCCTAACTACGATTGACAAGGCTTCGGAGGAATTTCAAAGTTATTCCACATATATTTTATTAACGAAAACACAAAATGTTATATAAAATGTTAAATATATAATGTAAAATATGTTAAAT
>KN884441.1:143830-158755 GCA_000934455.1 Apostichopus parvimensis
ATATATATTATATGTCGCTGGGGTCAACAAGCCAATAACATAAAGCATATCAACACCTCCAATATCTTCCTTGTAAAATTTTGTAGAAAATGAAAATCTTACCTAATTCCTCTTTATAATGTTTTTACCTTCATGTCATAAAGTAAGCTTGATCACACCTCCAAAAATCTGAAGAATACATTTATGATTTTGAAATCAATTTGTGTTAAATATCATCTAAAGGCTGTTGCTATGTTGTTAAAATGTGACAGTTAAGTAACTTGCGTTGCTATGGTAATAATAATGCTTGCTGTGCAGATGAGCAATTACATCAACAGTACATTAAAAGCAGTTAAATTTATTCATATTCCACATAAGTAATATCTTCTTCTGCTATTGAACTGATTTTATAAAAAGTATTTTGTTGTTATGTATTAATGAGATACAAAGCAATCCAATTATCTAATGAGAAATAGGAAAATGTGATCTCATCTATTATTTAAAAGTTGGTTTTATCACTTGGTTTGTTGTGCTGAGTGTAATCTCTAACTATATTTATTCTTACTTTTCTTTATATTTCAGCTGATTACGGCAGATTAATGATCAATGTTGCCGATGATCTTACTCTAGACAGCACTCTGAAGTTAGCAACTCTGTTTGGTCTACCACCGGCAGAAACTGATATGTTACGCAGGGTTTCTCTGATAGAAACACCAGGAATCACTCTGATTAACTTCATGAAGACAAGAAACATCATCAATATGTATGATGTCACTAACCTACAAAAGGGTTTGGTTTATATTCAGCTAAACCGAACAAATGAATATCTCTTAGCTCCATATCAGTCTAAAGTTGACCCCTTTCAGGTTGAAGAAAACCAAGCACCAGAACTGCTTGACTGGCCTGGTAAGAATGGATAAAACGATGCAATCAGAATACATTAAACAAACATAGTACAGTACAGGCAGGGCTTAATATTCGATTTTCAGGCTATTTGGTATTTTAAACTATTTACTATCACTGTGTATGTATGGTAAAAGTAATTACAAGTGGATCTTTTTTGCCAATTATTTGTTGCCATTTGGTTCATTTCTTTATCGTAAAAACATTGAAAATACAAAAATGCTCAAATTTTAGGTCTCATGGGATTAGCCAAAATGTCAAGGACCCATTTAAGCCATGTGGTCACGCTCAGACACGATGCTAGAATCTTTGATTCTCCTGATGTCTGCTACCACTCGTCAAATTCTCTAACAACATAAAGCTTGTATTCATATTATATAATGGTTCCTCCAATACGTACTTCCTTCAATCAATAGCAAGGCTGCGGTATTGTTGAAAAGTATTTCATTAATGTGGCTCAGTATGGCAATTAAAAAAATATATATATAAAGTCAAAGCTTCAGTTACTAGTGTTTGTGATTCCATTATTTTTAGCTGAAAATGTCAAATCTGTCCCTGATGATGAATCGACTCCATCACAAGGTTCTGATGAACGAGAGGAAACAAAGGAAGATCAAGACCATGGTAAGGAGAGTTTGATGGAGAGACCAGAGACAGAGGAACAACCAAAACAAGGAAAATATTCACAAATACTTGAAACTTGGCACCATCATTCATACATTGAACACAGGATAAAGTATGAAGGTGGAACTATTAGCATCACTGGGGTACATCTGACTATTCCTGAAGACGCTGTATCCTTTGATCATGTAATTGCTGTTAAAGTGATCTTTGATCCTGACATAGGCCTTCCTGGAAGTGCTGGTAGGGGCAGAATGACACCTCTGATAAAACTAGAGCCAGAAGGACTCGTCCTCAACAAGCCAGCCCAGCTGACTATTCCTCACTCGGCTATTATCCCTGAGCCAGATCGACATGGTGTTATTATCTTCACTGGTCTGAAAGATGAAGAAACTTTACAAGAAGGTAAAGATGGTGACCAATAAACACTTTTAATGCAAATTGTTGAATGTACCAAAAGAAATCAAATGAATTATATGCTGAGAATCATTACGGTAAAATATGTCTTAGTTAACAAGCTCTTGATATGTACTGTAGTTAAGATTACCAAGTAATATATTTTGTATAAAATTACTATAGGTGAAATAACTTGGACCGAAGAGAAATCTATTGATTGGAAGCTGTATCCGGAGAAGATCAGTCTTGATATTAACATCCTGAGCTACGTCTTTGTTAATTTAGTTAGCCAAGAAACAGAACAGAAGCATATTTTCCGTGTTGTTCCATTTATCGATGGAATACTTGATGTCAAAGATGATGTCTTAATAACTGTTTGTTTCTGTAATGACAGTGATGAAGAGTACAAGGTGAGTATAATCTCCTGTTACCATGGTGATATCTTTACAGTTTGAGGTCAATTCTGCTTTGTATTTTGATCTGTATTAAGTCGGATAGTGGGAATTCTGCTTTCTTTCATGATTTTTATAATGGATTTTATCTTGTTTTCCTGGCAAATTATGAGGTCATTGGTTAAGGGTGCATTAGTGTGACATATTTATTGAGTCATCATAGCATATCAATGAGAAACTATTACTTTTGAAATACAGAGTTTACACTTAATTTGCAATAAGTCTTTAGAGGACATTAATTTGTGATTTTAGTAAATTAAGGGGACAAAAGCTGCTGTGACTTGCTATAGCAGTATTGACAAAGAAGAGTGAAGGCACAACAAATTGCATAATTGACTCTGCTATTTTTTTTTTTAAATTTACTTCTCCATTTTCTTATGTTTTAGTTGCTGTTAAAGGACCACCAGTCCAAACTGAGTCTAGGAAACTATACAACATTTGAAGTTACCCGGACATTGAATAATGGCAGAAGTTGTCCTTCTTACATTGATCTGATGATGTCATCACCCGGTGATAGTTACCATCTGATGAAGGAAGAATCAACAAAGGTTTGTAATCACCAACGCTATTAAAGTTTGTCTTCCAACGTCATATGTAAGTTGACTTGTAGTCGAGGATTGGTTACCTAAAGTGGATCAAAATGTTGTAGTAGTTGGAATATTGACCCTACAACTACTACATTCTTTTTAAAAAACCCAACTGGGGCCAGAATCTATGCAAAACTTATGTTGGGCAGTGTTGTTGAGCAGGGTCTTACAGTGAGGTAGATATTTTTGGTTCATGACTTAGGAAATTAAATTTGGCCCTATGTTCTTTCACATGGTTTCAAAAAAAGTTTCAATCAGTACGTCTGCACTTTGGTGATGATGAGTGGGGATGTCTTTAGTTCAGCTCTCTTTGTATTTTGAGGTAGTGTTCATGTGCTGTGGCAAACTCTCAGTTTCTGGAGAGGGATGTTGATTTAGTGGCTGTCCTGTGAGCAGGAATGATGGAGGCAATCACATGCCTGCCTAGTAATTCTTTGAACACTCATCAAAAACAGAAGGTTTAATATAAGCCTGTATTCACCTACAATCACATGAATATCCATGGCTCGACAATGTTTCTGTAGGGTTCCTACCCCATGGGACAAAATTAGTCTGAATGTTGTAATGGAATTCTTTATTCAATAAAGTAAGATCTTCACTAGCTGCCCATGAAATGTAAGGATTTGTATCTGGCCATATGTCTTGGTTCCTTACCAGCATTTCCTTAATTCTTATATCTTATATATGGCACAGTTTCTTTGACTACATAACAGCATTCTCATCCTCAGTACATTGATCTTCAATATCTTTCATCTATTAGCATGTAGACATTGATCACCTCTGTGCTGCCAGTAGAGTCTCCCATCAGTTCAGACTTAAAAGAAACAACGATGGAGACACTGACATGGTTGATGTGAAGTTAAAAGTATCACAACGTGAAAAGAACCAGACAGCCCTTATCCTCCAATCAAAGGTGAGTTATATCTGCTGATTGTCTTCCAGCTGTTTGTGGTCTCATTTGTCTCTTCATTACATAATATTAAGTGGCATCTTCTCTCTTCTGATCATTTCTTTGTTTATTCATGTCCTGTCTGTTGAAAGTCTTGCAGATGTTTGCAGGCTAATTGAATAATATCAGTGCTGTGACTGAATTATAGTTATTCTTTGGCATGTTCTCACATGGATCCTCTTCTTTGTAATATTTATGGTGGATGACAATTGAATTGAACTATAGTAGCCTGTTTTTCAAGTATTTTTTTTTTCTTCAGTTTTTCCAGTGATCCTGGTGTACCTAAGTTTCTTATTTTGATCCTGTTTACTCCTTTGTCTGACACTTTGGTATTGCTTTTTAATAAATGAGTAAATCAAAATGCAGTGAAATGCTGAAAAAGTATGTATTATTCTACACACAGGTCAACAGCTATTGGAAATTTTGTTTCATTTTTTGGCATCTTAAGTACCAATTAAATACTCCATAATGATATGTATGTTGTCATCAACATTCCTTTCCTTGGGATTTCCAGTTTGTATTATGTGGTATTTTTTTTCCAGCCCTTAGGTTCGACATTACGTTCCTATTTTAAACCTAATCATTCACAGGGTTGTGTTAGATAGTCTGCACGATTGTATGTTAAACATTCTGACATTTAAAGTTTCCATTATTCATATAATTTTTTCTTCTTTCTTCAGGTGAAAAACATTCTCTTATCTCCAGAAAGCCAGGAAATTCTATTCAGAGAACTGCATCCAGGTGCGCTTTTAAGTGGAAGTTGAACAAATGGTTGGACTTGGCTAGTTTTAAAAGTCCACCCTGGCCTGCATCTAAGTAAAATTTAAAAAAAAAGAATGCTCTTTATTTTATCTTATACATACACTAGGTAAGTGTGTATTAGTGGAGATGAAAGAGTAAGCACACATATAGTACATGGACCCAGGTGAGTGTCTGAGTAGAGGTGAACAGGTAATAACATTTGGTTGTAGAAGTAAACACACCTGAGTGTTACTTATATAACCTTAGTTTATTGGGAAATATTTGATCAACATTACATAAACACTTATCATGGAGAGAAATTTAATCTTGCTGCTGAACCCAAAAGTATTTCTAGTTCTATTTGCACACTTTTATTTTCAATTAGTATGCTCACTTCCTACTTTGTAGCAAAAAGCAACCTTGAAGGTGAAGCTGTATACAAGACTATAATTTATACACAAGAAAGGGCTTGAAGTTGCAGAGTTGCATGTATGTTGGTGGCAGTACACTTAACCAATTTATTGTGTGCACCAACCGTTGAATTGCACACCAACATTTCCATGCAGGTCGCATGCTTGTAGGCCAGTTGTGTACCTTAATATGCACGTTAGTTGTGAACGTTGCATTTTTGCTAAATTGGCACACAATTTGCCTGTGATTCAGGTCCTCTAATCTGTACATATGCTATACTTTTTCGATTGTAAAGTAGATGTTGTTGTTCTCACTTTCAGACTTACACAAATATGAAAAGTTGAGAGGAGACATTGCAAAGCTTCTAGATAAACAACATTGTCAAAAGCTAGGCGTGTATTTTGAGCTCAAGCCAGCAGAAAATGAAACAATTCAGACAGCAGCAGAATCTGGAAAGATGCTGATGAAAATATTGGATGAAAGAGAGCTCATCATGCCAGACAGAATGATCGGAATGTATGGAGGATTGAAAGCTATTCACTTTAATAAGGTGGCAAGACTGGTGCTGGAGTACAGTGGTACATCACAGGAGAAGAATGGAAAGGAAAATGAAGGAGAGAAAGATAAGAAAAGGGTTTGTGCTTCGCAAAAACTTTGAAACTGTATTGAAGAAAAATAAGGATCACTTTGCATAAAATCAAGATCTTAGAATGGATTAGTACTGTACTTTCTAATATGAAAAGTATCCTTTTTGCTGTCATGCAAGTCACAAAACAGAAAAAGGAATTACTCTACCATTACTAATAAGTCCTCTTTTTACTAATTGTGACAAAATACAGAGCAGTTAACTGTTATTTTATGCTTTAGTATTCAAAAGTTGGGTTGTAGAGATCAAGTTCACATGAAGTCATTGTAGAATATTCACTGAAGCCGAATCAATTGCAGTAGAGAGTTGTCTATCTTCACGAAGGTAAGATAAAAAGTATGAATTTCATAAACAATTCATAATTTTTCAACATTATTTCAGGTAAAATTTCCAGAAAAACAGGAATTCATTTCAAAAAGGGAACCAAAGTTGTCAATCAATTTCAAAATTTTGATAGAGGAGGGATACAAGAGACTGGATGTCCAAAGAGCCTTGAAATTGTCTCATGGAAAACTGGACTTGGGAAGACGGCTGTTACTGCTTGCTAAGGAAGAGCACGGTAAAGTACACTATATCTTTAACAACATATTCTTTCATGAAACCCTTTTGTTACAGTATTTACAAAAGATGAATGATTTTCCTTTATTTCGTTATGAATATATCATTTACCTTCAAAATAGCTTCAGGCATGTCAGTGCTAGAGGAATATGATATACCCTGCATATTTATTAATGTTTCTGTACATTAAACATGTCATTAATTGTTTCATTTTTATTAATTCAATGATGCTAACATAGTTGATAACAGGTCGTACTCTCTCTTTCTCATATCATAACTTTTTCTGATTCTCCAATTTATTTCATTTTCTTGAACTATCTACAAATAGCCTCAAGTAGGAATATGAAAACACCAGTTTTGTGTTACAGAGGTTATTTTCATATTATGGATTAAAAACAATTTGCATAACACATTGTTTCATGAAAGTGACAAAATACTTTCCTTTCACATGAAATATATCACCTTTCTCCTCCAGAGAGACTTCCCTTGTTCCCAGGATCCAACCTTTATAAAGAACAATACTTTGATCAGAGTGGAGGAGAGATGGTTATCGCAGGTGTCATTCTGCGTGTACCAGCTGGTGCACTACACACTGGAAGGATTGTTAGTTTGTGGGTTTCTGCCGACCCTGCCATTCAAGGACCTATCTCAAACAAGAGTCTAAGGTTAACCCCTCTTGTTATATTTGGTCCAGAAAACCTAACCTTACACAAGCCTGTCTCCTTGATTATTCCACACTGTGCTTTAACTACAACTAACCAGATGGGTATTGATGTGTACTCTGGTGTATTACAAACAGGTTTGTTTCTTACTTTTGTCTTGTGTTGTGTTTTTCTATTCCAGTGACATTACATATGAAGTCACTAAAATATTTGTATTATTAACAGAAGTATGTACATGAGCTTGGGCGTACCACCTCTTGACTTGTAAACATGGTTAGGCCTGAAAAGGTGCATAATGGTGTTATTTGACACTAGGTGTATGGTGCCATATCACATGAATATAAAAACCCTGCTTTTCTGTAGAGGTCAAAGTCTGAAACATTTGTAAGCACAATTATTTTAAAAAGGTTGTGTGAACTTCATTTGTACTATTTAGATTCACTGGGGCATGTAGAACAAAGTGTTTTGTGCTGGTTAAAAGGTCATTGAGGTCAAAATGTGTCAAAGCCTAAAAACCTTCCAACCCTTCGTAACTGCTCTGTTGCGATCTGTAAACATGCTCAGATCAATCATGTGACAGTCCAAATAGTGAATTATGAATATGAACCAGTAAAGTAAAGCTGGAATGAAAGTCACACTTGATATGTGAAACCACCTGAGTACTGTACACAAACACAATATTGGCAAGAAAATGACTTAACCTTCTGGTTCTGTGTAACGTAGAAATCAATATCTCAAGATGGAGGTGATGTCCGGACAAATAATCTCCATTTCAAGGAACTATTCTCTTTAAGTTGTAACTTGAGAGCAAACATTTCAAATGTTTCACATTTTAGGGAGAAATAAACAACATTTCCGAAGAAAAATAATACCCATCAAACTGTGTTACACTTCAGGGTTTTATCTAGACTGTCCCTTTAAATTCATCTACGGTATAGTTTAGGATTGGTGTTCTACCTTTCACCATGTTATAAAAACATACTAGCAAATGTTTTTAAAATTTTCTTTTAAAAACAGATAAATCTGTCAAATGGAGCTTAGATAGGAAACACCTCAGCTGCTATATGACTAGTCAGCACCTTGCAGTTGAAGCTGAGAAACCCTGTCTCATTGGTCTTCATATCCCTTTCATACCTAAGATGAGGAAACGTGTTTGTCTCTTACCGATTGTAAACAGAGTTTCTGAATCGGGGGATCAATTGACAATCCATCTTTGGTTTCTTAATGATGACACTCTGGAACATAAAGTAAGTAGCAGCTTTCATCAACTCAAGTGGTATTGCTAATTATCTCATGGATTCCAGTTGTCTGCCATTTCTGAATGACACATTGTTCATACACAGAATTGCACAGGATTGATACAGTTTTAGCAATAGCTATTTAAATTTTCAATCATTTATTGCAAGTGATCATTGCAAACTTGCAACAAGTATGTAATTACAGACACATTTGTAAACACACCTTGACCAGGTGACCAAGATTAGACTTCAAAGACTTTATTTCAGAACAGGCAGTCATTCTATTAATGGTCTATGATAATGCATCCTATCAGATACTCTATATATTAGACATTTGTAACAGCTTCCTAATTTATCCAATAATGGCCACCCCAGAGAGGACCATAACGGGGAGACGTTATAGCTTCCTGGTAATACAGAGGACAACTGAGCAGTGTGTGCATTGATGTTAACATTTACATAAAGAATTATATAATATTCAATTGTTTCATTTTCTTATATTAAAAGAGTCTTATCAATGAAGAAATCTGCCAGCAAAAGGGAACCATAATTCATGATCCTGTGTGTGTTCAACTCAAATCTATGACCTCAATTTTACATGTTAGTGCTAACTCCAGTACCTCACAGTGTAACCCACATCCTAGAAAAGTGGTTAGTAATATTTGTCAAATATTATCATTTATATATAAAATAAAATGTATAAGGTATTATTATTTATTCTTGGCAACATGTTCAGAAAGCAGTTCATTCCTGTTCCGCGGGAAATTTGCATTTGTTGGATGACTAGTTATATGCATCTGTTGAGTTGAATGTATTTGGTGTTAGCATATTTTGTTATACAAATAAACATTATGTTATTTTAAAATTGTCTCCTTCTGTCATACCTATGATATTCGATTAATGAAAAGTGATCAGATGGTCCCAGCTACAGTTTTCTATACAGTTGATTTCACTCTGGACTAGTCCTTCATTCGGTCCTCATCGACTGTCCATGTATTGATTATATAAGTACTTTGTAATGTGTGTAATTGTCATGGTCTCTTATTTTTTTTTTTTTTTTTTTGCTACAACGAATAATCTTTCTTTTCAAAGCTTATAAGAGCTAAAAGGAATATAACGTTGACAGTTTAAAGCCTTGCCTGTAAGCCAAAGCCTTGCCATATGACTTTACAACATCCATAAATCTCAATATGCATAATTCCACTAGTTGGTCATAGAGTACTGCAGTTTACTATATATGTGTCCACTGTGGGACATGGGTGCTGTCAAGTAAAGCACGCAGCTATATTTACAACTTACCTTGCATTTTCCAATGTATACACCTGGATGAAGACAGGCAATTGAGGTTAATCCCCCTTGCCCAAATTCAGATCATAACCATCCAGTCGATCAGTACTGGGACCTGCGTTCTTTAAATTGCAAGCCCATTGTCTTAACAACTTGACCACCAATGTTCAAGACTCTCACAAGTTTTATAATTAATAATTAAAAATCTCTTGAATTTTCTCTCTTCAAGGATGTTGCTATGGAAACCCTATGGTTTAAGAACAGACACAAGGTAGAATTCCATTTTCAGAATGAAGGGATCAGAGATACTGTCAATCTGGAAATAGATGCAATATATGAGATGTCCAAGAAAAATCTTTTCCAGTTTAGCATTCAGTTGCAGGTAACTTGATTTTTGTTTAAATTAACACAAAGAAAACTGTGAATACAAGGAGTTTAACGTTTCACTTTGGATGTATCTTCACTACTGAGACTCCTTTTATATTTACCTTTTACTTTAATTGTTTACCAATTTTACATTCTCTAGTTCAGTCATTTCTTTATTTCTATTGAAATCTCTACTTTGTTTGCCTAAATTGAAAAACTGATTTTCATTTATACAGGTTTGAAATATAATGTTACAAGTTTACAAACAAAAAAGGTCTTATGACAAGCTGTCTACATATCACAAATGTAATACATAAAAAATATCCTGAACAATAAGTACTAATTAGCATATCTTAACATTATCACTTAAACCACGTTTTGATACACACTGTCAATTGATAGAGGTGAGATATGCACAAACTAGTTTTCTAGGAGAATCATCAAGCTTTCCTCTTCATTTCCTCTTCACAGATTGACAAATTACTTCATTTTGACCAAATCACATCTCCATTCCAGCTTGTCCTACCTGAATGTGAGTAATTATGTTATTAACATTTTAAAAGCATGTATTAATTGTAGGCCGTATGTTAAGTGTTGTTTGCTTTACAATCCTTTCATATGAGATGTGTACATGTAACTCTGAGCTTTTAAGGTTTATTTTGCCCGTGTGTTTAAAAAACACTGTTGTCTCACATTTCTGGATATTGTTTGCAGGACACAGGATCAGTTTAATTCACTTTATGTAGAGTAATGTATTTAAAATATTTACAATTTCCTTCCTTTCAACATCACAGCCATCATCAAATCTTTCGATCAGCTAAAGCAGAACTTATCAGAACATCTTGATGTAGACCAATCTACCCTGCTGGCAAATATCTTCCAAATTCCTGAGGAAGGAATTAATGATATCAAGAAGCACGAAACACCAGGAACACTTTTGTTAGAGAAGCTGACCAAAAGTTCACTGATATCTCCCACAAACATCACAAAATTGGAAAATGCCTTAACAGAACAAGGAAATGAAAAATGTGCGAAACTTGTCAGAGAATTCAGAAGTCAAAATCATGTAGTTGAAGCTACAATGTGCCCAGATTAATGACTGAAATCATATTGTGGGTTATTTTAAGCAAATAATGATGAATACAAACATCATATCACCGGTGGTGCTGTACGCATGAATTTGTTCACTTGAGAGGGGGTAAGGAAGTCGGGGAGACATTTTGTACAAACCGTTATTTAAAGTCGGAGCTTACAAAACAAGAATATAAGTTTAATTAAACTTTTGGAGTTACTTGAAATATTCTCCTCCCTGTCTAACATGGTTATGTATGTTTATACTCTATGTGACTATGTCCATATTGGTATACTTGCTCTTAATATGCAAACAATTACAAGTAACATATGCAGTCATGTCAGCATGTGTGTGCGTGTATGTCGCCCTACTTTGTCAACATAATATCTCAACAACAGTATTAATGTCAACAGACCTGATACTGCGGATGTTTAGCTTCCCTATTGTGAGTACAAGGTTGTGATTGTTTTGGTGGCACTCAAATGATATGTAAGTTCAGCAGATGACTAAATGTGAAATGGATAAGTTCTATATCAGAACAATAGTAACTTTGACAGAGTTTTCATATAGAAAGTGGACCATTCTAAGAATCTCTAACAGTTTTGTTTTATGAAGGTCAATGTCAGTTGAGGTCAACCAATGCTGAGACCTGGCAAATTTTGTAAACATGGTGTCTTAAGAAGTGCAAAAGTTTCCAATCTTCTAGACACTTTTTGCAAATGTCTATGCCATTTGGTAATGTTGGATAACATTTTGGACTAATGTGTGAGTTTGTAGATCAAACTGTTATTTAAACATGATGTTTGGTGAATCCCATTAAGATTGTTACTTATTAAAGGTACATTCTGGTGGCTCAAAACAATTCTTGGAAATTGACTGCTTCCTTTGGTCAAACCACATCCTCATAACGTGTTTTTTTGGGTGGAAAGATATGAATTTGTCAAATTTGATCATAGTAACTTGTCAATGCGTTTGGAATTAACAGAATGTATGTCATTATGGCTGAAAATGAGCTGAAAATGTTTTTGTTTTTCCGTCATAGTATATATCATGTATAGAAGTATTGAAAACCTTACAGGAAAGCTGAGAGCTTATGAACTATCTGGTTTTTCAAAGAAATGTACATATTCATTTTATTTTATGGACAATACAGATACAAACTCAGTAATCATTGATTATTCCTATAGAGTTGTTATTACCGGTAAGTTGAGGGTGATGGGAGGGGGACATATATCAATGCCAAATGTATCTCTGGATAATATGGAGGCAACAGAATGAGAATACATTATAACAGACCTCTCAATACTCATTTAAGTACAAAGATCATATGGTTCTCATGAAGGCCTTGATTATAGCTTTTACTGTGGCAAACCTTTTGCTCATAACCCTTTTCGCTTGCGTACGTATATAAACTTTAAGGAACAGAATGGTTTGTTGTATTCCTATGGACAGGTTGTCAGACATTCACTCCTAAACATGTATCAAGTAACTCTTCCATTCATTTTAGTACATTTAGTAACACCCAACAAACACGGACCCAAAAGCTAAAGCCAAATAAAACCTGAGGCTCTATTACCCATGAAAACTCACCACTATCAGGGCATTTTTTAGCATTCAAACTAGTGGGTCATTTGTAGCTTCCCCTGATATTTCCACTTCCTAAATTAAAGTAGGCCTACGATAATGTGAACGCATGTACAGTATGCGCAATTTCAGTTAGTTTTAGCGAAATATTAATATCATTCCCTCTGATGTTAAAGTCAGTAGTGTGAAAACTCTGCAAACTCAAGATTCTAGGCCCATTTGGATTCAGCAGAGGTTACACCTTGGAAATTTTAAACATGAAATCATAAGATAGGCAGTTTCATCAGATGTCATATTGGCATATAACTTTCCTATAATGGGTAAAATAGCCTAGTAAATCTTTGTTCATGTCAAAGCTCATTTGAGGAATGTAGGGGAGCGGGGTGTTAAAAGCACTGTAGGTCAATAACTTTGTTTTCAAGCTCAGAATTCTAATTTGACTCAAATCAATAGTTGCACAAGGCTAGTAGAAATCAATACCTGAAAACCTTCTCCTTAGTTGTAGTGGCCAGTAATAAGCTTCGGGTTTCAGCATAACATTTTGTGTAAGGAAATTGTGCACATTGGTCAGATTTTAATTGATATTGTTGTTAGGAAATTGAAAAGGATTTGAATTTTCAAGAACCTAATTATTAGTCATCCCTGAAGTTCATTGCTCGCACTTTCTTGGTGTACAACCGTGCTCTCACCATACTTAATTGGTACAGGTTTAAGATGCTGTTTAAGATTGATTTGTATCTAAGTTTCATCAGAAATACTGCACAATATATTAAACTGCTCTGAATTCTCAATATTAAAGACCTCGGGTTTTATTCTTACACAAAACGCTTGACCTTAACTCTGTTACAGTTGTCCCATTAATGCTTGTTATTACAACAAGTACATGTAGTGACAGATATTGCCAAAATATTTGCCCAAATATGATGCTGATGGAAGGTCATTTGAATTAAACAGAGGTCACAGTCTGGAGACCTTGTAAGCTTGTAAACCCAATTCTATGAAGGATGGCATTTCTGTGTCACTAATTGTCATAGGATTTGACCTTTCCTAATTTAAGTGGCTGAGAGGGTTTTCCACTCTCACTAATGACTGTTATCTGTCATCAACATTCACAAGGGTAATAATATGTTTGCAACAATCAAGTTATCTGGTAAGACGTTCTCTTACTTGACTTCAGGACACATTTTCCTCAGTTGCTCTATCAAACAGCTGATTCCATATACAATTTAAACTTATAAGGCAAGGAATCACTCAGCCTGCTGGCTTTCTGGATTTGAAAAATTTAAGCGTCGCGCCTTCTCCAGTTCGGATTTATTTCACAATCTTGGATTGGGTAACGTTACACTGTCACCGTGTTCTAATGTTATAAAACACCCTTTCTCTATATATTTATAAGTTAATGTTTTGTTGTTGTCAACAGAACATGAATGAAGAGAGGAAGAAAAAAATACCCAAATCGTGAATAAATATCAGTTTGTTTGGTTATTGTCACGATCAAAATATATCTAAATTAATTTTGAATTTGACTATACGCATGGTGTCATGAAGAGAACATCATATCAATACAAGCGTTATTTAAACTGAGATCCCCTCATCTTAAAAAAAGGGGGGACAAAACTCTTTGCCCCGTCACACCGCGAAGGCTGGCCAAGCGCCTGTTGGGGTGGGTGGATGGAGTTGGACGTGGGAGTGTTTTTAGAGCTAACGTTCTCTAAATCAGAGATTTAATAAAGGTGTTGTAAAACACTCACCTTATAATTCGGATCAGTTCGTCTAGTAAAATTAAATAAAAAGTAGCCGGTCCTACAGTACACAAAATATACACACAGTACACCGTCGCTCAGGCCAAGCTTAGATCGGTGGCGTGAGAATCTTTACGCCAAGCCGTGGTTGGAACTTCCCGAAGGTGGCGCGAAGTAGTATTAGTAGTAGTAGTGCTCATGTAGGGCGCCTAGGCTTACTATCCTATGAACAGCAACCGTGCTAGGCTAAGCAGATAAACAATAATCACCTGCGACGCGGACCGGAGGTGATCGTTAGGCCATTAAGTCCGGTGAAAAGAGTTCGCGGAGCAGTCATTAACACGAGCGGGCAATGTCCGAACAAATATAGATAATAAGGGTTTAAGTTCCCGAGGTAAAGATATGCGTGTAGAGCTGTAATTAAGTATATTAATATCGGTCAGCTAGTACTGGTAATAGCAATAATCCACATGTCGCGGAGGTCCCAAGCTAAGATGACGCATGTATTCCTCTGGTGAGTCCCTTAAAGTATTTTCCAAACGGGGCAACCCGTCACAGAAAGTTTAGACACCAACCTGAAGCTATCACAGGATTCATCCCAGGATTCAGATTCATCCCAGGATTCATCCCAGGATTCATCCCAGGATTCAGATTCATCCCAGGATTCATCCCAGGATTCATCCCAGGATTCATCACAGGATTCTGAAGCTATCACAGGATTCATCCCAGGA
>KN884442.1:0-12771 GCA_000934455.1 Apostichopus parvimensis
TTGTGTCCATGAACCAAAGTGCCCTCCAAGTGACTGTTCTGGCCATGGGCAATGCATTCTGGGAGAATGCCATTGCTACGGTAACTGGGTTGGCCCACATTGTTCGATGTTGGCATGTGGTGCAGGAAACTGCAGTGGTAATGGCAGATGTACAGAAGGTAATAATAGCATATCAGAATCTGCTGTTTATATTATTCATTGGGGGTGGGGGAGGGGGGTTGAGGGAAGGGAGGGAGAATGATTGGGAGGCAGAGTGAATAGGAGGGAGGGTTAGGAATGAAGGAAGTAAGCATTTTTGGAGAGAGGGGAGGAGGGAAAGGGAAGTGCAATGTAGATAGTGATTGAATATGAATATGTATCTTCTTTTGTATTCATATACAGAGCTGATCATCCACATCATCAGTACATCAGTACATCTTCAGACTTTAGTGTTACCCCTCCCCTCCCCCTTCCACCCCTCAATTTCACACTGAATGTTTAGGGGGGGAGTTAAGAGATCAGTGCAATGTTCAGAAGGAAGAATGTTAAAAGTTGCATCCTTGCTGACCATTTTTGCTCCTGCTAGCTTTATGATGGTAGTAACCGATGCCTCTGTTTTCAGATGGCTGTGTGTGCGACGTTGGTTTCCGCCCTCCAGACTGCAGAGAACAATGCCTACCAATGACGTACGGACAAAACTGTGGAAAGGAATGCCTCTGTCAAAATGGAGGCTACTGTAAGCCTGTAACTGGAGAATGTATTTGTATGAGTGGATACACAGGAGATTACTGTCAACAAAGTAGGTTTTTGTTTTTTCCTAAAACTAATAAAGTTAGCTTTATTCTTCATGCATAGTACAATGCTATTTCTATCTGAAAACAATATTTAGTGTTTATATCCCAATTTTCAGTGGCAAATCAATTTATCTTCAATATCCATAAGATCTAAAATTCTGTAAAAATTATTGTGATCATTGGTTTATCCTGTTTTTACATTTTTTTTTATAGAGAACAAGTAGGGAAAAAACCCACCTCTGATATGTTCTGGGTGCTCTAAATGATTTTCATACTATAGAAACATACTGTATTGTTTCGTTGGATTTTTAGGGAATATTCAGTATTAAAACAATTGACTCCTCCAAAATCAACTCATCATCCAAATAAATGTAAGATTTTGCAAAGCTGAATAAGGTTTGATAAACTTATGATCAGTTTATAAATAAAGTAAAGTGTTTTATGAAGACAGAAATGTTAAAGAAATCGATTCAATATGATTTACTGCTTGTCCTGATTTGATGTCTTACGAGTCATGTCGCACTCTCCTACAGTTTGTCCCTATGGAACATACGGGTCGGGCTGCTCTAAGGAATGTGATTGTATTGGAGATTCCTGCCCGTGTCATCATATCACAGGATCGTGTGCCTTGCCATCTAACGACTCTTTCTGGGCTCCATTGATGTCAGGTAAAATATCTCTCTGCCAATTATTATGTAGACTAGCCATACAGTATCCCTTCAAAGCTTGTGTTGCTCTCTCCTACCCCTGTTTCATCTTCTGCTTCCCCCTCTTCTTGCTTAGTTCTTTTTTTCTTAGATATGAGTGCAAGTAAATCAGAAGAATGAAAACCAAAAAAGTAGACGTCCTATGTTTAATATCTTTTAATGTTTGATTCATGGTATGTACAAATGTGACGCTAGTTGTGTATGTGTCACTTGAGCTCACCCTTGCACTTGATGCACTTGACCGGACCTGTAGCGACATCATGCATAGCACAAGGGCATTTCACAATTGTGAAAGGGTCATTATTAAATGCCGAAATGCTACTACTGTTACAGCACAAAATAGTGTATGTTTTCTTTATTTCCCTGCAGCTGGCCAGTGTCTCGCCAGACGTAAGATTGAAGCGCAACGTTTGGTTCCGTTTCTTCCACTGGAGGAGAATGTCTACTTCATACTCTGTATGCTGTTTGCTGCCCTCTTCTTCGTGAGCCTCGTATGTAATATCATCCTAATCTGCTTCCAGTGTGCATGTCGTTGCACGCCTAGCAACATCTTAGAAAAGCCATCGAGAAGGGTCTATCAGAGAATAGTGAATTTAGATAGCTCAGACGGACTGTAGCTGATTCCAAGTGAAGTAGTTCCTGACAGGAGCTTGTTGCAATCCTCCAACTGGAGTATTTATCTAGATCAAGAACTCAACTCTCAACCATGGAATAGGAAATATACAACTACAGGAAATAAATAAACAGGAAGTATACAAGACTACAAACTTGGATATTTTGGACCAGAATACAACCCTGCTGATTACATTGGAAATGCAGAGAATATCAAGTAATGCATTCTTTTATTTATTTATTTTGTTTTGTGAGTAGGAAACAAGTAATTGGTAAGTTGTGGAAACACCTCTTTTCTCTGTAAATATTTCCACAAAGAAGCACAATTTCAAACTTAGAAAAGCTCTGTCCCTGGTTTGCTTACTGTCTTCAAGGGCTACCAAACGATTAAAATTTGAAAATACAGGTAAAACCAATGATGCAAAACCGACTGGAAAGATATTATAAAAATATAATTAAATCTGCCTAGTCAGTTTAAGAAATGAAAATGACTAGAAGTCTTTGCTATTAGCATTATTACCCTTGTTACTGTGCTCATATCATCAATAATATCATCAATAATATCATCAATAATAGTCCAGCGATGATGATGATTAAGATGATCCACAAGGTGTCTGTCTTTATGAGGCTTTCCCGAATTGACACTTTTGCATGCTGACTTGACTCTTCCTCAAAGTCTAGAATGAAAAGTCTTTTGATAGATTTTGTCAAGTGTAAAAAGTTTAATACTCATTCCAAATCATGTCTTCCAATTTTAATCATCTCTTGAGGTATAATTAGCTTATTTTACTTTCACATATTTCTGGGTATTTTGTATTTTAAAATGAGTGTATCTGTTTTGTGATTGATGTGTTTGTGTGGTTAAATTAAGAACCATTTGTGGTAAACATGTATATACTTCAGTGCCGTTGGTGTAAAGCGATCAGTGCTATAGATAGCAGATAAGTAGGTCACAAAGATGAACCTGACAAAGTGACAATAATCGAAAAGATTTCATAATTACCAAAGCAACTCTTTTTTTGGATCTATTGTTTTTATATTTATTCGTTCATTAATAAACTCAATTTGGTGATAATATGTAGTTGGTAGTTCCAGGTCAATCAATTACAATCATATTTTGAGTAATTTAATTATGGAGTAAAGAGAACACCTCGTTAAAAGTCTAATGAGAATGGATTTTCAGGGGATTGGGTTTCAAAGGTGAAGTTGAGGTAAAGACTTATTCTTTTGTGAAGCTTTTTTTAAGTGGCTGTATATAAGAAGGACTCAAAGTTTCCTCTGAAAGTAATGAGAAGAATGTCCACACATTACAGTACTCTAGTTATCACACATTGTGGACTACATGTCCCTACAGGCTGGTTATCACACAGTGTGGTAAAGTGCACACTTTACAGCATAGTGGTTGTCTTGCAGTCTGGAAAACTTCACAATCAACCACTTCGGATATCATAGTGTGGTAATGTGACTAATGTCCACACATTACAGTACTCTAGGTATCACAGATTGTGTAAATGTACAGACCCTACAGGCTACAACACTGGTTATCCATCATAGACTGTGGTTGAATAGGCAAACTTTGCAGCACTCTAGTTAGAATACAGTGAGGTTAAATGTTCACACTTTGCAGCACTCTAATTAGAGTACAGTGAGGTTAAATGTTCACACTCCAACACTTCAGATAGAATAGTGTGGTAATGTCCACGCATTACAGTACTCTTGTTATCACACATTGTGTTAATGTACAGACCCTACAGGCTACAACACTACTTATCTGTCAAACAGTGTGGTTAAATGGGCACACTTTGCAGCACTCTAGTTAGAATACAGTGAGGTTAAATGTTCACACTCCAGCACTTCAAATAGAATAGTGTGGTAATGTCCACACATTACAGTAATCTAGTTATCACACATTGGCTACAACACTGTTCTACATCAGGCAGTGAGTTAATGTGCCCATTTCACAGCATCCCCATTATCATACATATGGTACAGTTGAAGAAATAGCTTTTGACGTTGGTAAGTCTAGTACTATTGAAAATTTTGGTGCTGAGAGACGTACATGCTTTGTAAGGAAGAGTTTCATTGGATTTTTTTTTCCCCCTTTCATTTTCAGGTAATGTTTGGTTAAAGATTTTTATTTTAATACATCATTTAGGTAACCAATGTTTTGATAATCAATTATTAGGCTTGGAAATTTCAGTAAGGTACAGTTTTTTAGACTTTTAGAGGCAAGAGCAAGACCATGTATGGGAACTTGTTGATATCCAGGAGGAGGGGTGTCAATGAAGCTAATAGGTAATTCCATCTTCACATCCTCTGCATTTGTTTCCTCGACTGACAATGATATGCCATGGTGTCTAGAGTTTATATTTGACTGGTTTTGTTTGTTTGTTTGCAGTACTGTGTGTTTGTGTATATATGTATGTGAGTGGGGTTGGGGATAGGGGTAGGGATGATGGCAAACAGACACATAGCAAGGAAGCAATCAAGTGGCGATGCCCTCAAACCTTCACGACAATCAAAATGCCAAGTTCTCGCTCTTTTCTTCTTTTTTCTCTGTAAATTCTTTAAATTTTTGGAAATCAGTAGCACATAATAGGACAGTAAGCTCAACCTAAATGTATGAAACATGGTTAACTTTGATATACATAGAGAAGCTCTGGGCAGTTTACTGACCAGAGACACCAGCAACCCACCTAACCCCCCCCCCCTTTCAATTTGTTTTCAGGGAGCTTGTAATATCCATGTTGTGCAAACTCAGTGATAGTATTCGTAGGCACACCTCATATATCTGCTGAATGTTAAGCAGAAATGACACATTGTGTCGTGATTTGTGCAATAGGAGGATTTTTTTTTAATAGTCATTACAAAACATTGGTTTTGACAAAAGTTGTTCATGGTTACAAATAACATGTTTCTGTTCTGATGTTTCAAACTATGGTCGACTTAACACCATCTGTGTCATTGTTTACCCTGGTGAATACATCCAATACACATTCTGGTATATTCTTCATTTGTAATCAAATTAACTAATCATTAGTTAATTTGATTACAAATGATATACTTCAGTGAAGTATATTCTGCACTGTACCAGAATGTCCTGAGCAAGCTATGAATTTACTTAACCTTTTAGTTCAGGAAAAGGTGTGAAAACAGCTGGTTAATAATAGGTTATGGCAACTAGTGGCAGTGGCAACTCACCTCTGATTCTAATAGGTTATGGCAACTAGTGGCAACTCAACCTTGGTTCAATAGGTTACGGCAACTAGTGGCAATTCAACCTTGGTTCTAATAGGTTATGACAACTAGTGGCAGTGGCAACTCACCCCTGATTTTTTTAAGTAAATTAGGCTAGCCTAGGTACATCAGTTGTGATCCTAATGATACATAGATCAAAGCTAATAAGTTTAATGAGGTTGTTGTTTTCAGCAGTGTCTTTGAACTTGACTTGTGATTTTCGTATCACAAATCTAAGCAATATAGTTTCTGTCTAAGTATGTTTTATAGTGATTCAACCTTTAGTAAATAGAACGAGTGATAAACAAACCCCTAACACTTACCCACCATTTAATACCCACCATTTCGATCTCTGGCCCACTGAAGGATGGGTCCAGCAGGTGTAAATAATGCATGTTTTTCACTCTGACATGAGTGGAAATGTTCAGGGGCATCAAAATGGCCATGTCTGGCATATTGAAGTCTCATTTTTCCTTTAAAACATTATGAAACATGAGCATACATTACCCAGGGTCTTTTTCTCGCCCTGAAATCATGTAGTTAGGCCCGGCAATGTCTCCCTTTATTTCCCATCACCATTTTATCAGCCAATATGCAGATAAGACAGCTCAAATTTTGTATATATTGGGACTAATAGTATGAGATAGGTGTGAAATTAATGGTTTTCACATACTGGGGTAGAGATCAAACTAAATTCATTGTGTTATTCTTTCTTGTTATTTTCCTATTTTGCTAATGGGTAGTTGCAATAATTTCTCATGTTTCATTTTTTTTCCTTCTAAACAAAAAGCCTTTATATCTATTTAGTTGATAAAGTAACCTCAAATAATTATTTTCCGATTGATTCGCTTCAAATGCAGTAACTTCGATAGCTTTAAAAATGTCCTGGTCAGGTATGGAATGTATACTGTTCTCACAGTTTGGACTGGTAGTCTCACGGTATGAACTGGTAGTCTTACGGTTTTTAACTGATAGTCTCACGGTTTTAACTGGTAGTCTCACGGTTTTAACTGGTAGTCTCACGGTTTTAACTGGTAGGCTCAGTTTTAACTGGTAGTCTCACGGTTTTAACTGGTAGTCTCACGGTTTTAACTGGTAGTCTCACGGTTTTAACTGGTAGTCTCACGGTTTTAACTGGTAGTCTTATGGTTTTAACTGGTAGTCTCACGGTTTTAACTGGTAGTCTCACGGTTTTGAGGCAATCTCTCCCGATTTTGTGTGCTCTAGGCAAAAATTGTTTTTCTTTTCTCAATTGTGATAAGTAATGTGCTGCTCGCTCATGTGTTTCCACCTGCATTAGGAACTTTTTTCTTTGGAAATAATGGTATTATTAAATGCTTATGCCATGTGTTCTGATGTGTATGTAGCCAACTGTATGTTATGGCAGAGGTGGCATGTAAACCTTTGATACTTTGAAATAATGCAATCTTGTATTTGTTGAATTTTGTCCACTGCTCCATATTTTTACAATATATATTCTCATGATTTGGTGGGGTGGGGGATAGAAAGTTATCAATCTCTTGACAGAAAATGAGATATGTGGATGGAAATAGGATATGTGGATGGAAACAGGATGTGTGGAGGGCAGGGCTGAGGTAGAAGGGGAATAATGTGATGTTTTGTATCCTGATACATATTACTAATTGTCACACAGTACTAATTAAAAGTATTTTTGTTGATACATTTATACCATTCTCCAGAGTTGAGACATCCATTTAGTTACTTTTTAAATACCTTAATTGAGCAGGCATTGTTCATTTCTGTACATTAAATATTTGAATGAAAATTTACATAAGCAATATGAGCATCAAGCTGTCATTGCTACCGATTACAGCAAAAAGAACTTACACCAGCAACAAACTGAAAAACTAATGTGCATGTTAATATTTGTTTCATTTCATGTCTTTTGGCCTGTGTTGAAGAAACAAGACTCTAAAATTAGATGTCAGAATTGCTCCTTTAAAGGGGATAAACTTTGATAAAGTTTTGCAGCATTGACTCATACTGTTAACATAACAATGGAGTCTATGATGACTTGTAAGTCAGTCTCATACTTAGATAACAATGGAGTCTATGATGACTTGGTAAGTCATTGTCTCATATTAAGATAACAATGGAGTCTATGATGACTTGTACATGAGTCTCATACTGAGATAACAATGGAGGCTATGATGACTTGGGAAGTCATTGTCTCATACTAAGATAACAATGGAGGCTATGATGACTTGTAAGTCAGTCTCATACTAAGGTATTAATGGAGGCTATGATGACTTGGGGAGTCATTGTCTCATACTAAGATAACAATAGAGGCTACAATGACTTGGTATGTCATTGTCTCATACTAAGATAACAATGGAGGCTATGATGACTTGGGAAGTCAGTCTCATACGAAGATAACAATGGAGGCTATAATGACTTGGGAAGTCAAGTATCTTTGAATGGTAAAAGTTGAACATTTGGCAATTTTCTGACTTGCAAAGTGCATTTTCTTTGAACAGTTTTTGACATTTCATTCATTGAGATGATGACACGTTGTATCTAGAGCCCAGCTCATATTGTTAAACTGATAACTAATGCTATTCCATTAATTCTGTAAATGTGCTAATTATTATAAAATAAGAACAAAATGTTAGAGAGTCGATGTCATTGCACAAAATATGTAATATTAATATTTAATCATGTTGCACTCCCTCTTTCCCTATTGATAAATAATTTGTGTGTAGTGATTCCTACCAGCAGAACTCAGCATGTGACCTGTGTGTTGAAATTTGTCTCTCAGTTATTATGCATAGGTTAAGATTTGATGGTGCTTTAAAGTAATTGGGAAGTAGAAGTGCTGCTTATTTGCACCTAAATTCATTAAAAGACTATCTTGTTCATGTTGTGTCGTTATGAACAATACGGAACAAGTTCAGTTCTCTCAAAGCTGCAAATATCGCAGAAATAATTAGGCAAATGAGACCATTGAATGCTCAAAGTGAAAGCTTTAAAGAATAATTTTTAACATTTCTGGTGACATTAGATAATCCCATTATCTACATTGTTTCCAGGTGCGACTGAATGGTCGGGCAATCTGGTAGTGCCAGAGATCCCAGAGTGATATGGGGCCCACTAGCCTCCATAGCCACCGAATCAAAACTGAAAGTTGGTACAAGTTATGTGCAAATAGTGAATGACTTGGTCACATGGAAGCAAATTTCCTACCAAGTATACCATTCAACAAATGTATTACATGTCAATAACAGGTGTGCTTAATTCTATGTACTCATTTATGTGCACTGATTGCAATTTCAATAACTAATTTTTTATTGTTCTCTCTTATGATAAAGGTGAAAAGGGAAGTATGCAATAATAAAAAAGCTTGATTCTATCAAAGCAAACATCACATCTTCAATTGGTTTTATTGGTTAGTTTGTATTTTTAGTTGTCTTCAAATCTTTTCTGTACTTAATTCTGTGTAAGATTTATCCTCCCTAAGAATTACCCTATAATATTCCTTTTCTTTGTTAATTTGAAAACAATCAAAGTTACCGCCTTCTTTTTCTCTAATGGAAGTTAATTTTCAATTTTTATAGACATTTTTAAAATTTTCATTTTGAGTAAGACAAATCAATTTTCTCAACGGAAGTTAAGCATCTCATCACACCGGTTGTTGCAGAATGGTTGAGAACAACATACTGTAAAGTGGATGGAACTTAATATTTGGTATGTGAATGCACCATGTTGAGTAGAAGATACGCATTGTTTTCTGTGGAGGTGGAAGATTGTTTGAGGTCAACAGTGGTCAAAGTCTGAAAACCTTTGAAACATGTTAGCTCACAGAGTAGAGGTTGGATGAACTCTATATTTAATGTATGGATGCACAGTTTATGGAGTAGAACCCTAGAACTGAAGGGAAAATGATAAGATGGATGAAGTTCATACTTAGTATGTGGATACACCATATCGAGTAGAAGAAACTAAATGTTTTCTGAGGAGGTCGACGGTCGTTTCAGGTCAAAAGTCTGAAAACCTTGTAAGCCCTCAAAATGAAAAAAAACTTCAATTGATGTTGATCCAACTTATTGAGTAAGAGGACCCTTTTCTATCTGCAGAGGTCAAAGATCATTTGAGGGGGTCAGTGGTTAAAATGTAAGTTGCACATAACTCACCCAACTACATAATTGGTGAAAACTGTAGTTGGGTGATAGTTGCCCCATAATGTATGCTCTGCATTTAGGCAAAACAAATACTGATAGATGTAATTCCTTCCTCCAAAAAGTACAATGGTTACAATGGTTTCCCTGTCAACCTGTGTTGAGGAGGGGTTGGGTTTATGCATTCTTCTGCAATTTCATATATTACATCAGAGCTGGAAGTTATTACATTTCACACTTGGGGCTACTTGAAAATTTTCCGCTATTGGTCATCATTTCTGACACCTACTGGAAGTCCTAGTTTTATATTTCGGAAACATATTCATCACTCACAGTAGCTTTAAAGCCTGGGACAGGCAACATTAACGATTTTAAGTGCCAAAATGAAATTAACAGGAACAATATGACAGATCTAACTCCTTCCTTCAAAATGACCCTCACATCATTGTTTTAACCTTGACCACAATTTCTTTGATACATAGCTTTACTATGTCACAGGAGTTGACCTCTTAAGTGGCTGAGAGGGTCTTCCACTACCACTAATGACTTTCATCTTTCATCAACTTTCAGAAAGGTATTACCTCTGCAATGGTCAAGTTATCTGGAACTCTTTTCTGATATTCTGGAACTTGACTCTAGGACAAATTATCCTCAGTTGCTCTATCAATTGAGGTGATTCAATACAAAGAATAACTTTAAGAGACAATGAATCACTAAGCTTGCTGGCTTTCTAGTTTGAGTATAGAATGCTGGACACAGTCTCACGTTTCTACATGACTAAAGTAAGACGAATAAAGTAACTTGCAAGCATTTTGTCTTATCTACATATAAGCTTTCTTTTTCAACCCAAAATCCATTTTAACTGACAAGAAAAAGGACTTCTTGAACATAACAGAGTGTAGTTTATGAAATTGTAGGCTTCTTTTTTTTTAATGTTTTTCTTATTGAATTAGAAAAATGCATTGAAGAGGATATACACAACAGTTTGATGGTAAAAAGGAAGTGAAATAACTTTAGACAAGTTCAGCCCAAAAGAAACAGTTCAAACCACAGCAGCTGAACACTGCAGCTCAGAAAATCTGGTTAATACTCAAAATGATTAAACTTTACTCTTGGCCAAGTACCTTACAACACATGACAACATAATCACAGTCCAACCAAAATCATAGTTTTGTGTCATGACTACCACAAGGGAATTTCAGAACCCCCCAACCCCCCCCCCCCCAAAGAAAAAGGTATTTCTACCATTGTTATGATAAACACCACCTATCCAAGAAACAATCTTTTTTAAGTTATTAGTTTAACTCAGTTGTTTGTGATCAAATTGGAGTTAAACTCTTGCTCTCATAACATCAACTGAAGGTCACTGATTATGACCAGCTTTGGGGGGGGGGGGCAGGGGGTATATCCACTTAAAGGAACCAGCAAGAAAAAGGTTTAGAGTTTAGCATCATAACTGAATTTGTCAGTGTCATAACTAGGCATGACTCAAATGACTTAACTTGAATAAGTTTATCAACTCTTTCCCCCCATAGAGATTAAACAATGACTTGATATGGCTCAGGAAAATCACTGGTAATGACTTGGCTCAATCTTTAAACAAAGGGACTCAGTTACAACTCTGGGATTTGTGCATAAAATTAAAAAAGTCAGGTACAGTACATTTGGACAATTCTCACAATCACAGATCGTACAAGAGATATTTCCTCAGACTAAAAGGCAGCTTTGAAGAACAATGTAACTGAACCATCTGAAGGGTAGCGTCATAACGACAACAACTGTTGTTGATATTGGTGCTATATAAATGTTTTCTGATTGGTTAATTAAACACCCGACATTAATCACTGTTGCAACTCAAAACTATGTTTGCTATTTAAGTGCAACGATGAATAACAGTTTCTTCACACACTTTAATCATACCTGTTTTGTTTGGGGGCATTGAAAACTGTTACATTAAATGTCAGCACTAACTTATTCCCTGTCTTGCCAACAAACAATTTTCTTTACTACCATACTCTGGACTTTCTAGTAAAACATTTTTCTGCCGATAGTGCCATTACAAAACAGCTCATATGCTTTATAAGATGTACATTTCATTTCAAATTATCAAGAAACTTTGTTCCAATTTTGAACAGTTTCATTTTTTTGGCTTGCATGTGACGAATAATAGTGTAACAAAGACATCTCGGCAACAAATTTGTGACTTTTAATCATTGAATGGTTTAATCAGTCATTCTCCAGCAAGCTTTAAGAGAAATCAGCTAGAACTGTGCAAATAAAAAAAATGTATTCTTGAATCAAAACTTCTATCGTTTGTAACATGCAAAAGAAGAAATGAACATGCAAAATGCTACTTTTAAAGTAAAAATGTCAAGATTGTATATCAATCTCAATCCCACTGGGCTAACAAAGTCTGGATAAATGTCATTACCAGTCACATTCTCCTACAGGTGGGATAACCACAAAGCAACAAACATACCACACAAACAATATCATGAAATCTGTGATAAAGCAACTGTTGTTTAGTCTTACCGGTCAAAACCTATACATTCATCTGCTTGTTTTCTTTCCTTCTCTCTTCTTTCTTGTCATCAAAATCACCATAATATGAACAAACAAGGTCAATTTATTGACCAAAATTTATCTGTAAGGAAGCTAAATAGACAAATGTTGTAGTTTCCAGGCATAGTATGCAAAAGAAAAGGAACACATCTGTTTGGACAGCAGAAGCTTGCCGACAAATGATACAGTGTTAATTGGAAAAGTACCTTTTTGCACAAATATGGTTAATGAACTTGATTGGGTTAGTGTACTAATGAGTGAATTATCATAGCGCAAACTTCTTCTTCTTCTTCGGTTCTATATAGTAAATTGACATGTTATTGATGGTGTAGTTGGAGCCTGAAACAGTCGTTTGCTACGAAGATGGAAGTTCCCACCTGCCCTAGTAGAAATGTTTGGCTGAAGCCGTGTGGGGGGTCATTGTCAGTCTGGAAGAAAAAGATAAATAAAAGGACTAGCAATACACAAGACAATGATGAATAGTAAGTAAATAATACTGTTATTTACAACATGGTAGAATATTGTAATCAACTGATAGAAATGTTACAACCAGAATGCAAAGCAAAATTAAAGTTATTTGCCATGTGATACAGAGAGCCATGTGATACAGAGAGTCATGCGATACAGAGAGCCATGTGGCATAGAGTCATGTGATACAGAGAGCCATGTGGCATAGAGAGTCATGTGATACAGAGAGCTATGTGGCATAGAGAGTCATGTGGCATAGAGAGCTATGTGGCATAG
>KN884444.1:20995-35991 GCA_000934455.1 Apostichopus parvimensis
ACATTGATATAATTGCGTGTTTTGGTTTCAATTATTGTAAGACAGAGCACAGTTACTCACCTTCAGAATCATTAGAAGTTTGCGAAATGCTATCATTAGTCGGCAATTCTGGCAATGTAGGACTATAAAGGAAATAGACAGGCATTGTCACAATTAAACGTATCAACTAACTCGCAGCATCAGAATAAGAAATAAATACTTCGTAATACTGGGTAGACCTAACTTGTTTGGCTACTGGTTGTTAGGTACGTATACCAATGAAATTTCCTTACACTATTTCAAGATCAGTAAACAAAGATACCGTTCAAACAAAATCACCCGTAGAAAGAGCATTAGCAAGAAAAACACTTTCCATCCTATACTAACCTTATATAATGAGCAAGAGAACCAAATAACTTAAACCACTTTCCATCTTATACTCCCCTTACATTGTAAGCAAAAAAAAAAACAAACAACTGAAACCACCTTCCATCCTATACTCCTCTTACATAGTAAGCAACAAAACCAAATAACTTCAACCACTTTCCATCTTATATTCCCCTTACATAGTGAGCAAGAAAACCAAATAACTTCAACCACTTTCCATCATATACTCCTCTTACTTAGTGAGCAAAAAAACCAAACAACATAAACCACTTTCCATCTTATACTCCCCTTACATAGTGAGCAAGAAAACCAAATAACTTCAACCACTTTCCATCATATACTCCTCTTACTTAGTGAGCAATAAAACCAAACAACTGAAACCACTTTCCATCCTATACTCCTCTTACATAGTGAGCAAGAAAACCAAACAACTGAAACCACTTTCCATCCTATACCCCCCATTACATAGTGAGCAATAAAACCAAACAACTGAAACCACTTTCCATCCTAAACTCCCCTTATATAGTGAGCAAGAAAACCAAATAACTTCAACCACTTTCCATCATATACTTCTCTTACTTAGTGAGCAATAAAACCAAACAACTGAAATTACTTTCCATCCTATACTCCTCTTACCGTTAGTGAGCAAGAAAACCAAATAACTGAAACTACTTTCCATCCTATACTCCCCTTATATAGTGAGCAAAAAAATCAAATAACATATACCACTTTCCATCCTATACGCCCCTTTTATAGTGAGCAAGAAAATCAAATAACTGAAACCACTTTCCATCCTATACCACCTTACATATAGTTAGCAATAAAACCAAATAACTTAACCACTTTCCATATTATACTTCTCTTAGATAGTGAGCAAGGAAACCAAACAACTTCAACCACTTTCCATCCTATACCACCTTACATATAGTTAGCAATAAAACCAAATAACTTAACCACTTTCCATATTATACTTCCCTTAGATAGTGAGCAAGGAAACCAAACAACTTCAACCACTTTCCATCCTATACTCCCCTTATATAGTGAACAAGGAAACCAAACAACTTAAACCACTTTCCATCTTACACTCCCCTTTTATAGTGAGCAAGGAAACCAAACAATGTCAGCACTCTTTCCATCCTATACTACCCTTTTATATTGAGCAAGAAAACCAAATAACTTAAACCAATTTCCATCTTATACTCCCCTAATATAGTGAGCAAGGAAACCAAACAAATGTGTTGTTGAGTATGCAGTATCACCATTTCCCTGCACATCTTTGCTCCTAAATGTTCATACTTTTTGGAAGGATATATTTGAAAGAAATGCCCATTTTTGTTCATGGAAATACATTTCCGTCGGATATACCCATCTTTTATATACCTAACAATAATAATATAGGTGTCCATTGAGAACAGATAACAAACACTGTTTATGTCTAACCTCTGACAATATTTGACAATAAAAAACAACGTAATTAAATTATGCAAATGTCAATACGAAAAATAACGCCAGTATGCAAATGATGTACACTTATGAACTAAATAACATATATAACATAAGTAACATATAAGTAACAAACTTGTTCTTACCTTGTAGAAATAGGAATGTCTCTTGGTAAAGCTAAGACAATAATTGAAATAAAACTATATGAAAATATAAAAGGATAGGAGGGATTTAAAAAGACCAAACAATTCGTAGATAGTAATTTTGTAGTGATTAGAAGATAGACAACGGCCATAATCAGGTGCACCTGACAATTAACATGCCCTTATTAGAGACGCTATAAAAAAAAATTAATTAAAATATATGTCGTACAGTATTATTTGTTAATTAACTTCATCTCGATCTAGTTAAAAGATTTGTTCCTTTTTATCTGACTTAATATGATGAACCAAATTAAGTAAACTAAAATAAAGCAAACAAAAATTCGCTAAAGAAGGAAGTTGGAAACAATGAAAGCATCGTTACAAACACGGCTTAATCACAGGGCTTAATCTTAGGTCTCTGGTTCGAATCTGGCCATAACGCAATACTTCTGTGCCCATTTTTAAAGTAATTTCCCAGTCACTTGCCTTTCTTTATTTGCTTATAAATTACGTTTAGTAAAATTGAAAGCACATAATTACTCGATATCTGTGAAACCGGCTCATCTCCGGACGTAACATTGTCCATTGCGATAGAAGCACCATCATTAATGTTACGTTTTCGACGATTCGCACTAAGAAAAATGTCGAACATATTTAGTTTCACGAAATATATGACTTATCAAAATTAAACAAAAGTTCTTTAAATTCTTAGTTCTTAAACTAATATTAAGGCCAAAAAATATATCTCGCTCTAGTTAGCCCGACACAGGTTGAATTTTGGCGGTACCGCACCTGCGTTAAAATTCCCATTATTGTGAAAATCATTGGGAATCACCTGCCCACCACTGCCCCTCCCCTTGCACAACCCGCAACCCAATCCAGGCCCCTAAAATGGTAACCAATGAAAACATAAAGTACGAGCAAGTTGCTACTTTTATCATTTGTTGACCTTCAGAACTGCATATTTGACTAAACTTTATATCGATCAGTGTTTGTAGATAATGCACTTCAGGGGAAAGACATAAGGAGTTAAGTTTTGGTAGGTTTAACTTTAATGTTATTTTATTTTGTGGGGGAGGGGTGGGGTGGGTTAAAACTTGGAATCAGTTAAATTTTATTGACTGATTAGTATGTTGATTGATTGATTGATTGGTTTCTTTGTATTTCTGCTGTAACAGCAGTTGAGCAACAATAAGTTTGGTGAAATCAATATCATTTGTTTTGTGACATCTATAGTGATTGCAAAACTATAAGATTGATTGACGGTTATTGAAAGTGAAATCAATAAAGTCAATGACACATGTTTAAAGGGGGAACTTAGGGTACATGGTTTACTGAAATAACTTCCTGATTTTGAGTTATTTTCGATTAAAATGTGATTTTCAGTACCAGTGACTTGTTTTCATAACTAATTCTTTATCTTGTGAAAGGATTTTTTTCTTTTCTTATGCTATGATACAAACAAGCATAAACAACACAAAAATAGTTCTACAAACTGTGTGGCTCACCAATATCCCTAATATTCGACATTCACTTGTCTCATGTCGAAATTAGAATAATACTTCATTCTCCTTGGGAATAACATTTCCAAGTAATACGAAGTTATGAATTATTCATTGCAGGATATAATATAATAACTCCTTTTTGATTTTACAAATTAAATAGAACTGAAAATATGTGTTAACAGTTTTGGGAAGCATTAATATAAACTTGAAACCTTACAATACAATTATATGGGCGAACTGTGGGTCATGCTGTAATCTAAGTTTTCCTTTTAATAAGAGATAAAACGTGAAAACGATCTGATCGAAGTCTGCAAATATTGACCAATGGTCGAATATCTTTATCATTACAGGGCAAAATTTGTTCAAACTTAATTTGTTTTCAAAGTTATTTTGTTGTCATGTGGTAGGTTATACCTAAGAACTTTTAATCCAATCGAAACGGTACCGTTTCACATGTATGGCAGCGATAAGATTAATCCTACTCTAACCGTTTAGGTTAATCCTAATCCCAACGTGTTTAGCTATGTCGGATTAAGGAAAGTCTGATTTGGTATTACTCAAAATTCAGACCAGGCTGTATTAGACTAGTCTAAACTCATTTTCGAAATATGCGTATTCCGATAGGCATGACATATTTACAGATTACGTAGTAAATGGTTGAATTTAACAAAACCAATATGTGGTCGAAAAACACATTTCGACACTTAGCAAGACTGTATCAAATTATTTGGTCATTATTTTGGATTAGAGAAAGCCTGGTCGGATTTGGTATGACTCAAACTTTCGACCCGGCTTTATTAGTTTAAACTTCTAAGTAGAGACATTGCGTAGTTGTCATGAATTTTGAGTAAAGTTAAATATGATGGCTTAATGCTAGTTCAGAAACATGAGCAAATATTTGAAAAATCGGATTTCAATCAAATGGTCGAAATTTGAACAAATTCAACAGTTCGTCGATAAACGTTCATCGTCACTTCTCACAATAGTATTGAACTTTCTAGTATTGCGGTTACGATACGGGTATTGCGTAATCTTTCTAAAGTTTGAAGGTGCGTATTTGGAGCGAAATCGAAAATAAGCATTGATCTTTCCACAAATATACTTATTCCAATAGACATGAAATATTTCCAAATTTCGTTGTAAATAGTCGAATTTTGCAAACCAACATGTGGCCGAAAACCACATTTCCACTTGTAGTAACATTTGGGTCACATTATTTCTCTATTTTCGTGGAAGGTTAATATGCTATGGATGAGGATATATGATTTAAATATGATAACAATATTGTTTTTTTTTTTTTGTGTGTGTGTGTGTGTGTGTGTGATTTATTGTTTTATTGATTAGAGATGCAAATGTTGGCATTTTGATGCAACTGGTCGGCATTTCAAAACTGTCGAATTAAGGATAAGGAATCTTGACGAATTTACTTCCCTTGCATTGATGCATCTTAAAAATATTTCCTTCTCGTCAAAGAAGATGTTTAGGTCTATTTCTCCTCTCAAATTTTATATGTTTTAATGCTGGAAAAGCCTTTTTTTAAATAAGGAACTTACAAGTTTTGATTACGAAATGTCGAATTCTTCGTTTGGGTCGATTATTGCTAAATGTGCCTTATTGGTTAAATAGTTTAGATTGTTAACTGGCGAATAATGTATACGTGTAAACCGAATACTGTGAACTATGCCAAAAACCGTAACACCAATCCCCTTTTCTTATTCATAATACTGACACTTTTTATACAAATCTACGCTTATTTCCCCCTTTTTCGTGAAATATGGTTCCTTCAATTTATCTACTAACTGGAGATTTGGTAAAATGAATAACATTCTTAGCTTTTAAAGAAATTAATATTTAAATGGTCGAAATTCATGAGCCTTACCTTACTACCGTTTCCAAGATTTACTATTGGATTCGAGATCATTTTGAAAAGAAATCGTTTCAATATGTGTACCTCTAGAGAAAGCGGTGCACCCTTTACGCATGGAATCCATTGTATTATGTGTGAAAAGCATATAGCGCTGGTCAAGGTACCACTGGCACTAGCCTAGTAAGAATAACAAATTGAATTTGAATCCAAAATGTACAGAATATCAGACTACATAACGCCGTTCAGTATCAACCTGTTTGTCAGCATGGCCGCGGGGGTATTGATGGGTTGGTTTCTGAAAGGTAAATGGCATCGACAATTGACATTACGTGCTTCCTCAGACGGAAAGAAACTTGCGGGTCCCGAAACAGAGGTGGGTCTACCAATTAAGCTACTGTATATTATTGTTTCGCCTTTTACTAAATTCTAGCCTTGGTCAAGTTTAGTAAGAATCGGGCGATAAGTTTAACAAGAGATGAAGGAGTATCAAACTACCTCGGATGGGGGATAAACCAAAGCTATTAAATTATATTATTTCTTTGTGCTAGCAGATAGTTAGGAAAATGTGTACTTATATTAGTTACTGCGTTAGATCTACAACTAGTACAAGAACAGCATGCCTAATGTCAGGCCTAGTTGCACGAAACAGTTGGTTTGTGTCGTTACAACAATTACAACAGTGCGTGTACCTAACTGACAGTAACGGAGTGGAAGTAACGGTGTGTAAACTTACAACTTAAGTAGACCAAAGGAAAGGATATGTTATTATGAATGCTAGGCCTTGTTCAGCTAAGTTGGCACTGAACAGTTTTGAAACGAAACTGCATCCATAAGAAATATTAAAATGGTAACATGCAACTATGGTAGTCATATGATCACAAGCAAAGTTTCCATTTGTGATTCTGGTTGCAGATGAGAGATAGTCATATATGCTACACCATCAAATACTGTAGAACCATCAACATGGAGTACCAGGGAATTGATGGTTTTTTTTCTCTAGGCTCTGATCTTATTCATAAAGGTGTAGCATCCTTAGCTTCTATGCAGGTGATACATCCCTCTCAAAAATTGGGTTTGTCACATATTGATATCTTTTCTGATTTGCTCATCTTTAGGTATCCATACCTGGTGAATCTGGAGCTTACAAAATGGTCTTAGTGGTTAGACAAGATTTAAAAATGGGAAAAGGGAAAGTTGCAGCACAGGTAGGTGAACCAACTGGTATTGTAATAACATTAACAAGGAACTCAAGTGCTAGTTTTGTTACAGCTGCATTGGCATAATTTGTTGGTAGGCTACCAACTTCATTCCGTACATGTAAGAAAAGATCACTGAAGATGTTAGGTCCGATACGGATGCACGATCATTGATGAAACAAGCTAGAAAAACACGAGCAAAACATGCCAAAATATCTCGTTGGCCTCAAAGTGGTTTGTGCATAGCTGAAAAATTCTGTCAGGCTCTAAAAGAGGTGCAACTTTAGGTACTTTGAATACCTCGATGTTCAGCTAACATGATCAAAACTACCAAGAGAAGTTCTTCTCCAAAATGTGAAAAATTGTTTGTTGAAAGATGAGTTTGTGAGTGGTGGATTTTGCAAAGGTTATACTTTCAATAACATAATGATCTTGTTTCTTGTGCTTCTCTTCCATTAATTAGTGCAGCCATGCTGCGGTTGGATGTTACAAGAGATCTGCATCAGAACAGCCAGATACGCTCAAGAGATGGGTTAATAACGGTCAGCCTAAAGTTGTGGTAAAGGCACCGGATGAGGATACCTTGTAAGTGATGACATTTCAGAGGTGATGATGTTTATGTTAGTTGTTTGCACCCTCCATGAGACAATATTGCTCTAGATAGACTCTACAACAGTAACCTTGTACATTAGAGTAAACTTAAGTTTCACCTCCATTCTCCTGCCCTTCCTTTGCTTCACCTTAAACAGTTTATGACTTCAATAGTTTTGCTCTTCCATTTTTTTTCCCATATGAAAAAGTCCTGCAGGAATCCTATAGGATTCCTGTATATATGCAACAGGATTCCTTCCAAATGTACAATAATCCTTCATATGCATGCAGGATTCCATGATGCATGTACAGGAATCCTTCATAGGCATGCAGGATGTGGCCAAATCCTGGCATAAATCCTGCAGGATCCTGCATAAAATCCTGCAGGATTTTATGCAGGACTTTTTTGTATGGGTTAAGATGAGTTATTAATGGGTGTGACAGATAATATGGCACTTTAATGGACAGGAAAAATATTCTACACTGTTCATTAAAAATCCATCGAGCAACATCTCCTTCCCAAGTAGAGATATGGTTGTTTGAATGTAATGTATTATTTTTTACCAGATTAGTCTCCCAGAAAGTTGATCATGTTGCTGCTGTGTGATGTCATTATGGAAGTTCTTCAAAAGCTTTACTTTCCTAAATATAACATTGTTGTTGATTTATCCTTTGAAATGTGTTATATTTTGAATGTTTCTATTAATGGGAGTCAATAATCTCTTCATATAGAATGTCAACAGTATGCAAGATTAATATAAGAATATTACATTTCCTAAGTGGATTAAATCTACTTCGAACTTTCACTTTTAAGTGTCACTACGACGACATTACTAATTCCCCTGTTGCCAGATGCATTTGTATACTTTAAAACTTGAAATATTTGTTTCTCCACAAAACAAAAGGCAACTACTAAAAGATGTGATACTGACCCAATGCAACTAACTGTACCAGAATATCCTTGGAGTGGTTATAACTTATAAACACTTTTAAATTAAATGTGGCAGCTCTGTCTTCCAATTAGCCAATGAATCAAAGGCAAATAGTCATGTTGCCTAAACTTGCATCTTATAAAGAAGAAGAGACCGCACTGAAAAGTATGCATAATTTTGATTTTTTTTTTTTTTTTTTGATTTTTTTTTTTTTATGCACGGATATATTAGTTAGTGTTGAAATTTTGTGTAGTAGATTAAAATGTTTTGAACTTTTGTCTCATTTAAAATGTTTCCTATGTAGATTAACTGCTAAACATCTTTGCACCTATATAGCACTTTGCCCAATTTGCAATGCGATACTGGATAAATTATTCCCTGAAATCTACTGCACTCCAAATTTAGGTAAATTTACAGGAATTGTATTATGAGCATCAGCTCATTTTCCTACTGTACCCTTCCAAAGTTGATTATATTCTATCCCAATTTCCTCTCTAACACAGATTTTCATTGGCTGATCATGCAAGATCTTTAGGTTTAGTAACGACACTTATACAAGATGCAGGAAGGACACAGATAGCTCCAGGATCACGAACAGTTCTAGGTGTCGGTCCAGGTAAGGAATGTTGACTTTATTATTTCAGAAGTGTCGTCTGTTGAGAATTTTAATTCTGAATCAAATATGGTTTTGGCTTTGACCAAATCATGTAACATCGTCATCCAGTGATAACTGTATATCCCATGCCAACTTACTCAGAGACTTATATGGCTACAATCACCTTGCTCAACTTTATTGGCAACTTTTTGTACTATTCATATCTTAGAGAAATTATTTTTCGTCACACAGATGTAATGTAATGTTCTTGTAATTCAATTGCAAAATTTTCAAAATTTTGTGTTCGATTTCATTATTTTCTGGAAGGAGTTTCTGTGAACTAACATATGTTTTTTTCTCTCAAAATATTGTGAATGGTTTCTTAGTGTTGGGGTATGGTATCACCAGAGTGTTCATACAAGGCAAAATGCACCTTTTAGGGATATGCTTTCACTTTGTGGCAGAAACACCAAACAAGGGACTTTCTAGCAATCGTCGATTGCATGCAAAATGCACTTTTTTAGAGAAAGCTGTAAAGTGTTATACAAGACAAAATTAGGAATTAGGCAATTGTTCCTTGGATAGGGTTACTCATGAAGGGGCAGACCCCTATCCCTTCAGAACCAATGCTCTGAATCCATGGTAGATATTGTAGTTTGTTGTATGGACAGGAAACTATATTTTCTGACATCTAGAAAATTCCTGCAACCCCACCAAAACATTATTCTCAACCCATCAAAACTTTTTGCGACCCACATGTCCCATAGTTGGTGGACCATCATTAGAAGCCATCCATTGATACCTGAACACTACCATAGATTTCAAGGCAAAAAAGATGCGTTGTGTGAAGATGCAACTTTCATGGATGTCAAATCGACAGTGTTTACTAAATCTCTTTACCCAAAATGTTTCTAGTGTTTTTCCACTTATTCGTTTCTACAGGCGATGCAGAATCTATTGACAAAGTCACAGGTGAGCTCAAGTTGTTTTGAGGAACTCGTAGTAGTGTCGAGTCCTTGCAAAGTTCCGAGTCTTTCGAAGCTTGCCTGGCCGAGAAGGGTTGGATGAGGAGAAGGTACCGGTCATTCCTTGGTATATATCTTGCAATGGTTGACGAGTAAAACGAGAGAAACACAAGATTCCTCTGTTTTTTTCTTTTTCCAATGCTCAAAAATATCTGCAGGCAGCTAAAAACATTGGTCTGCCTGACAGAGAAATGTGTAGAACAATAAGCTGTGATTGTTCCTGGATTGTAATCAACAGTAGGTAGGTGTCGATTGGACAACTACTGGACCCTTAAGATGGCATCGTTTAAGACACAAGACTTTAAGTGTGGATTCTTTATTGCTGTGGATGAATAAGACCATGTGGCCGGCAGGTTGCAGCAATGGATTGCTAATAACCAATGGAGTACATAACAGTTCTCACTGCATTTATATTTCTTGAGATTTTCAGTAACAGAAAACATATGTGTCTTCCATCAGGGCTCTTTTTTTAAGATAATAATTATGTGATAAACTAATAGTTTTTTTTTTCTGTTGAGTTTTGACATTTTCCAAAAAACATTGCACTAGTATCAACTTTCACTTATTTGGCAAAATATTCTGAGATACAGAATATGTTTGTTATTTAAATAATGCCATTGCTTTGGAAGAGACAAGGTTCATTTTGGTGAAATATTGCAAAATATCAACAGAGCTAAGTTATTCATTCGCTATAAGGCTGCCAAAGATAGCTCAGAGGTGAATTTATTGTTGACATTTACAAGAGGAAGTACCATGCAGCCATCCTGGTGGAATTTTCATTCAATTCTCACGTACCGATTTTGAGATGTACTTTATTTGAAGTTTTGAGGGTTTTACAACAAAACTGAGCTCTAAGCAAATAAAAGTGATGTCATAATTGCAAAACTTAAAAGAAGAAAAAAAGTGTTTCCAAAGGCTGAATTAAAGAAAGAAAACTTTGGAAAGATACAAAGTTGTTTTGAACTTTGCTTGATTCAAGGAATGACGACAAAATACAGGGACAAGGTCGAGAGATTTCTTCTGGTAGCAATGTGACTTGGCAAAGGCTAAGACCACAAACGTTCTGTTTATTCAGAGTAATCGTGTTGGACTGTTGGTGTTGATGAGTTTTACTTGATTATTTAGTCTTATCTTTCAGCAATATGATTTGTATCAATGGTTTGATCAGATTCTCCCCAGAAAATGGGGTAGGTCTCAAACCAAAACGCACTTCACAGGGAGTAACTTCTCTCACATTTTGCATGTGTTAAAGCAGCATTTTGCGTCCTTTTCTATGATATTTCTCAACCGCACTGACTCCACTATGCCATAACGACATACATAACTAGCTTATCTATTTAAATCTTACTTCAAATGGTGGCATAAAAGTCGAACAATTTGCAACTTTCAACTTTGTTTTTCTCCAAGATATTTTCCGTTGGGATCCCAATAAACCTCACCCATAATACGAATATTTAAACACTACGAACGTCATTGACCAATACTTAATACAACACCAAGCTTGATTTGTGTACAGTCTATATGGCAGTTGTACCAGGGAGTTCCATAACAACTCCCTGGTTATACCAACGCAAAGTCTTGAATCTATTTTTAGCAACAGCTCATGATTAAACCTGCATCTCTGATCGGTTGAATTCAAACTAGTGGGTTTGGGGAACTGTATGCGATTAATTTTAAATGCGGAATTTTGTCGTGGACACCTTTCTCATTATCTGCAAATATCCTTAATTACTCGCCAATTAACGATGTTGACAGGGAAAAACTTGGCTGATATCTTAGTTTGCTGTTTTGTGATTGATATATGTAAAAAACTCGATGGACATGTCAAAAAAGTAGAAAACGGCGACCAAACGCAAAATGCTGCTTTAAGTTTACTCATCCTGGTAAGTTGGTGGAATAATTGGAAATACAAAGTTCACACTTTCCTTGTCTCACAGCAGAACATATTTTTCTTAGCTATTTCGGTAAATGCCATGTAGATTAGAGCCGTAATTGTTTTCTTTTTAATGAAATGTTTTTACAATGATTTTCGGTCATGGAAACTACAGTGTCCATCAGAGTAACTACAGTACGTTACGTAAAAAAAAAACAATGCAAAATTTAGGTATAATACCACCATACAATTAAAACTCCCATTGGAGTTGGGTCTTAAAATAACAATGAGAAAAGGACTGTATTGTGTTGTCCTTTACTCTCTTTTGTTCTATTCCTCTCTAGGTCTGTGTACATTCAGTATTTTAACAGAATGGCCCTGAATTTTAATCTTGGACATTTTCAATATTACAAGGTACGAAACTTTCTTCAGAATACCGGGCTATGGCCTCCATAAATTTACCACCCTGCTGGTCTCAGGGTAATACATATGCATAATAGTCTTACCTTTAGGAGACCTGAAGGAAATAATCAAGGGGTCCAAAGGTCAAGGGAACCACCAAGGTCAAGGGGACCGAAGGTCTAGAGGCCCTGTCTGCAAAACCGTTTATAAGGTGGGTGGTTAATACAGCACTGATACTGATTTTTCCCAGACGTACCTTGTCCAGTCACAGTAAGTTAGTCAATAGAAGCATTCAATACTGGTCAAGAAAAATTTTGTTTTTCTAAACAAATTTTTATTACAAATGATCTGTTATCCTTCTCCTTTGTTACGTGTGCGTCCATCATTCAAAACAAAAGGAGAAAAACAGAAGAAGAAAAATACAGGAGTACTATTAGATAAGGGCAGAAAATAAACCCAAATTAATAAAATAGTACAATAGAAATGATGTTTGATTTCCAATGACAGTAGAAGGATGTTCGATTCCAATAACAAATGACATTTTGATTCCAATGTTCAAATCATTCATTAACCAACAAGGGAAGGGGTGTGTTGGCCAACTTCCCACATCCCCTTCTCACCACTCCCTAACCCCCCCCCCCTCCCTTCCGTCACATTGAAATTAATTTGACCATGATCACATAGTTTACATATATTATAATATTTGTTTAATCTGGAAGATTTATTAAACTGTTAGTAGGCTACACTGGAACTCCACTAACAATAACATTTTCTTAAGCACATTATACAAATGAAAATACATTTGCTCTTTATCCCATATTTCCCTGGCTCCCCCCCAAATTGACTACAAGGCTGTAGCCCCCCCCCCCACCGATACCTCCCCCTCTCCTTAAGCCTGATGATGAGGGTTTGCTACCCAATTTAAAAATGATATGGCAACTATTCCTGCATCCTTAGAACTAAATTTAACGACTTTGGTATCTTTTCAGTTTTCGTATAATTTTGTTTGTGTCCAACATTTCCTTTTAGTGTGATGTTTCATTAATGTTTGTGACTGTTTTACCACATTTACTCTTCCAGAAAATACAGACTATATTACTGTCTGATCCTCCCATTGTTGTATTTTGCTTCTCAGTCATTCAATTTTTGATCAAACTGATATAAAATCATAAATTATAAATGATAGAAATGAGCAAAGAAATTTTGAGGGCTAGAACCAGTGACCTTGGCCAGGGGGATAGGAGCTGGGGGGGGGGCACTTTTCCCCGCACTTTTTTCCAAAATAACAAATGTGTCCTACTGGCAAATAAAATGTGCCCCTTTGATGAAGAACTGTCTTTTGGATATCTTAAGCTTTTGTTAATTTTAATATTTTATTTTAATTATTTATTTTTAGTCTGTACATGCTATTTTTAAAATGGCATCCCATATCTTTTGGTAGCACGGTTAACAATAAACAATCTCAATAAATAGTATTGATAGCTTACTAACACATCACATATATTTAAGTGATATGGCCGGTGTGTATCTGTTTATAGCACAACGAGTGGTGGTTGTGGAATGAGAAAGTGCCCCTCTGATGTTGTTTCCCCCCCCCCACCACTTTTTGGAAGCTTCCTACCCCCCTGATCACAACCACCAAACTAAGATCTGAAAAGCTCAGTTGATAAAGAACAAGGCTTGTCATCCTGAAGGCACCACTTCAAATATACAACCTAGCCATAACAATTCTTTCTTCCTTTCTTTCTTTAATAACTATAAAACTTATTATCTGTCAATCCATTTGACCAGGACCAAACAAAGTCGCCCTACTAATGTGCCATGGATAACCTCCCTTTGAACATGGTTGACGTTTTTGATCCGAATATCGCAATTTCTTACAAAATAGATAAAAACTATTCCGATGGTGATGATGATGATGATGTGTTTAATATTTCACAATCCTGGCATTTCCATAAAAGCTCTGGAAGACATAATTGAAGACGTAACAGTAATATCAAATGCTATACAAATTTCCTACTGGACATGTAACCACGGAAACGATTCAGGGCAATTACTACACTTAGCCATATAAAAACTTTTACTCCTAAAAATGGGACCATTTTCTTACAAAAAAAAGTATATGCAAGACTCAGGATTTTCACCATCGATTTCCAGCAAAAAAGGAACAATTATTTTCTGGATTATTATTATTAATAAGCTCTTTTGTAACAGATGACATGAAATTGTCTTCATTCCCTTTTTGAGATGAAAAATAAGAACCCCCCAAAAATGCCTTTTCACTTTCCTATACATAAAGATGTTCCTGCATCGTCATCTGTGATTATGCTTTCTAACATCATTCTTGCAGTTGGCTTAAAGGGTGTGAAGACTCGTGCACAAAGAAACGTCTCATGCCGGTAATCTGACCTAGTTTCGAATGAGGTGTAACAGAAGTGTTAGACACCGCCATCGATCCCAGAAAATACACACACAGCTTGCTACCGTCGGTAATTAGACACTAGTGTACAGTCAATACATACAGCTACTGTCAATACCCACAACATAGTGTACATAGCAGCGATGGACATCTCAGGTCTAGATAAAAGATAACAAGGTATCACGTTCATTACTGTCTGCATTTTGTAGCGACAAGAAAAAAACGTCATTTGCAAGCAACGGAAAATTAACTTTTTCAGAGCGCGACACACGGTTTGGGGCGGGTCTTCAATGCCTTTAAAACCTTGATCCTTACTTAAAATGCATTGCAGACCAAACGTTTAGAGATGAAAGTTAATAGACTGGTTTATTTAACATCAATTCAAGTCTTTCCAAACTGACTATGATACACAACTGATATGTTTTAAGTTATCGGTTCACTCAGTAAAGAAATGTACATGTTGCATCATTTGAATTTTGACCTAGTCATCACAAACTTTAACAAATCATGACATTACTAGCGATAACATTTGAAGGGCAAAATTCCTACCCCACACACCCTCCACCTCTGCCAAGCAAGACACACTGTACAACACGACTGCCTACACTTGAGGCCCTACATTATGCATGCCAAATAGCA
>KN884444.1:43417-75134 GCA_000934455.1 Apostichopus parvimensis
TTTAGCACGATATGCCAGTTTCGCGTGAATTTTTCGAAAGTGTTTTGCTGGATCTTTCGTATGATTTGAAAGGTGTACCAACTTACTTTTCGTACACAATTGGTAATTTCTCTACTGATTTTCAGAGTTTTTTTTTACAGTCAAGTGAATACATTGCCCTTGTGAGTGGGTTGGAGACACATCATTAGTCGTTATATTGTGACTAAAATTGCGAGCACGCTCTCTGAACATTTTTCTTTTGTTTCTGAAACTTTCTTCTGAAATTTTCCTTAATGTTTTTACAGATGTACTTTTTTGTTCCTTCGTGTTTTTTTTTAAGTTTCGTTTTTGTTATCTCGGACAGATTAAAAAATCATTGCAAGTATAAAGAAGTAGCTCTGCTGTGAAAAAAAAGTTCAATATCGGTTTGCTGTTATCGGCAATTAGACAAAATTTTACCGATACCGATATGCTGCCGATATTGCAAATATCGGCCGATACCGATATTGAAAACGATTATCGTAGCAACACTAATATGCTAAGTGGGGTACCACAATTGTCTTCAACGCATCTATATTTCATAAATGCAAAATCGAGTAAAGATGTATTTCAACGGCACAGATTTTCCAAGAATAATTGCAAAATTGAAGAAAGATCAGACCAGACATAAAAGTATTTATCTAGACGGTTAATTTTGGTCGCTGAGAAAAGATATTACAAGTAGCATGCATCTGAACATTGCTGTTGTCCACATTCAAATAGTATAAATAAAGATGACAGGATGCCATGTCATTGACACTTGGGACTCAAACCACTAATCCTGCTTTTTGCTAGCAGCAACTGTTCAAAACTGTTGTTCAAAGGACAGTTATTTATGAAGGTTTATCTTTTCTCTCCCTAACGACTGATATGCCAACAACAGCAACAGTGACGATAAAAACATATATAACTTTGTAAGATCAACATTAACATTTGAAGGGTTGCTGAGACTCGCTTCAAATTAATCCTCCTACCTGCGACGGCCTCGTTGATCTTGTACGATTCCTGCACCAGGTGAAAGCTAAGGGCCATAACGGTGCCCAGATTGCCATCCAAATATTCTATTGTCAATGGAGTGGGTGGTCCCTGAATGGGAAACTTGAGTCAAAAAAGCCAAGAAAGACTTCTGTAACATTTCTCTAAAAAGAACCCGCAAAATACTCCAACAATTACACGATATAAAGAAGAAACAAACGTGATATATAAATAGTGCAAGCCATGTCAGGGATTGTCCTTTCTCATTTTCTCAGTGAAATGACCAAAAAATTATTTGATTCTGTGACAGTTTTCTCCGATCGGTATTGCACGGTAATTCAAGGGGACGAGCGGATAGGTATTTACTTATGTCTCCGAGAGACCCCCCACAAACATATCTGCATATTTACATTGGACCAATTTACAATAAATTTTACAACACAAAAAAAACCATTCACTAAAAATGAACAGCTAAGTACTAAACTCCTAGCAATATCCTTAAAACATCTTGGCATTCTTGTTCCTTGTTTTGTTCATCATTTTTTGGGGGGGGGGGTGGTTTGGGGAGGAGGAGGGGAGGGGGAGTGATGGTTCTTAGACAGAAAAGTGGTAGTAAGTTTCTTTGAATACCTAAATAGTATGGTACTTTGTATGCTTCTATATCTGTACTTCAGTGAGGATGATCAATTTGGGGAGGAGGGTGGGGGAGGGGGGAGCAAGAGGTCTATCTGTGTCCCTTTGGGAGGGGGATCATAGGAGCAGGTGCTCTAGGCACAGTGGAGGAAGGCCCGGATATAGAGAGAGAGAGACAAAAGTATTTTTTGATAAAGAAGACTTCATGATAATAAGAATCTTACTTTCTGCCTTGTCTCTTGATCTTTACTACAAGCTTGCAGAAGGTCCTCAAAGTTTTGCAGCAGGGATTTTCCACTCTCTTTGGCGTTGTAGTTGTCCCCTTTGTTATCGACTACGTTCTTCTCCCTGTTATTTTGTGATTCCGTCAGTGCGTTGGTGGACGTCTGCGGCTGCAGGTCTATCGATACTGCCAATAATCTTAACAGGTAATCTCTCAGTTTCACCCAAGAAGTCTCTTGTCTCAATGATACAGCTTTGTCATCAGCGCTCATTTGCCTGAAGAACGAAGGACGTGAATACCAAGATGAAAGGAATGGCAACGTTTTACAAAATATGTATTCAAGTAACACTTCTTGCGGTGAGGAGGAGGGAGGGGCGGGCAGTTCTGGGCATCCTCTATATGATCAGCTTACTGTTCACATTACTCTGCACTTTTGTCCAGGAGGACAACCATGTATACTTCTGGGGGGGAGGGGACTTCAGCCCATTCCAGAAAAAAATCAGCCCCCCCCCACCCTAGCTGGCAGACAGAATATTAAAACAACAACAAATCTTATTGTACAGTACATATTGTTTCAAAAGTTGCAAAATATAGTACCATTTTGCATCTAAGCATCCCCCTCCAGTTTTACAAAATTCTTTATACATCCCTCTCCTTGCACCAATTCCCCCAGGATGACTTCAGATCATAGCCCCTCCACCATTACAAACAAAAGAAAGGTGGTTGCACCCTTGAACGTTACTCACCTATGGGGTGGATTCCAAGACACCATGACATTAAGATCTCGCTGGTCAGTCACCTTGTCCCACTCTGCTGTGCCTAACCAGGAAAAAAAATTACAAAAATATTCATTGCTTCAAAAATAAAATGAAATCCATTTTACTTATTATTATCATTAAGTATTTATCATATTATTATTATCATTAAGTAGTGATTCTTTCTTGCTTGCTTTTTTTTTCTTGCTCTTTTTTCTGTTCTCCTTCCTCTTACTTATCCTTTGTATTCTTTCGTTTGATGTTTTTGTAAAGGGCGACTGCTCGTAAAAAGCCCCGCTTCTTCAGTCATCCTCCACTTCCTTGTAATTTAACTATTCACCATTGTATTTATATTATGTGGAAATAAATCAAACTCAAATAGAATGTGAAATGTTAGGTTTAAGGAATTCTGGCTATATCCACCTTATCAGGCTAACTTGTAAGGGTATGTATCAGAAAGAGAATGTATTTCCACGAACAAAAGAACACACTTCCTTCGCAAATATATATCCCTCACAAGAGCATTTCCTATGGATGTATCCTAGCGGGCAAGTGGATAATTGAGTGCTGTATCAAACAGTTTGATTAATTATGCAAAACAAACTTAGCAGAGAATTCTCCACAACAGATTAATAAGTATGCAGCACTAGCACAGGAACTACCACAGGTTCTAGAGGTGACCCTCTTTGCATCACTTGTTCAAAAAGGGGGTTGGTAATTACCTTGATCGTATCACTTACCCTTCCCTCCCCTCGACCCACCCCCATTCTCCCCCTGCCATCCTCCAAAAACATACTTTGTCAGCACCCCCTACCTTGATTTGGTAAAGCCATTGTTTGATCTATTGGTATTCCATAGACTTTCCTATACCACCTACCAATGACTAAATGACCACAGCACTGATAGAAAACAACACATCTGACTGACCGACTGACCGACCAGACTGAAGGCAATAATATCATAAATAATCCATAAGTTAGATTTGTGTAACAAAATATGTCATGATTTTTGTTCACTCTCATATTCTTCACCAGAATTCCTATTGAGATGTTAGAGTAGCCAATCAGCTCATCATGAAATTAAGAACAATGAAAAGAAAGACATCAATTGGGTTTAGATTTGGCTACACGAAGATGGAAAAAGGCAGTGAAAAAGGGGCCTACCTTGACTTGGGTCAATCTCCATATTGCGTACATATTCTGTGAAGGATTTGCCTTCTCTGTATCAAGAAAAGTAAAAAATGATCATAGGTAATCAAAGTTTTTTTCTCATAAAAATAACTATTTCATAAAGGAATACTTAAAAGTCAACATTTTTGAAGAAAAAAAAAAGCAAATTTTCAAACAATCTGCATATTTAGGGGACAGAAAGCCAGAAAGAAAAATGAAAGATTTTTTTCTGTTTTAACCCCAAAAAATGTCCCTAAATGTATCTGCAAATCATCGAACACCGGTAAATTATTATCTATGTTAACTCGAGTAATATATCTCCATAACTTGATGCCTTGGCCAAGAATAAAGGAGTCATCTTCTGCTTAAGTGAAAGTATCATTTCAGCTATCTTTGAAGACTACCACCTTTCTATTCCCCAGCCTGCACTGCCCCCCTTCCTGCTTCCCCAACCCTTCATTTAAATATTCAAACATTACTTTCTGCAGTACCATCTCACAGTGTCCTCTTGGGCAAAGCAGATGCTTTCTCCTCCCCTGTACTTACCCATTGTTGCCCACCCCAGAACCTCTCAAACCCAACCAAACCCTGCTGGCTGTGATTAAATCATTTCCAAGCTCTGCATTCTTATCTCCATGTCTGCATACTACCTATTTACCTATTGCAGTACCACCTGACTTATTATCTCTACGCCATCACGGGTGAATCCTTTCCTTACCCTCCCAACAACCACCTCCTACCTCATTTCAATTAATAATTATTAATTAATTTTTTTTATTAATTTTTTTTTTTATTTTTATTTTTTTTGTTACTTACTTTTCAGACTCTTTTAAGATGTCCAATAGCTTCTTCTCTATTGCTGTGTGTGCAAAATGTAACGAGTGTTTGATCTTCGTACTGAAATTCAAAAACTCTGGAATCTTCTCGTAGGTTCCAAATCTATAGGAGGCTATCATGTATTCTGTAACCTAAACAAAGAAATAAAAAATGATAATTAGCATAACAAGGAGGTCGGTAACGATGCCTGTTCTGTTTCAGAAGGTTTGTTCAGTTAACCCATCCTGGAAAGCGTTTACTTTTATATTGATGTCATATCAAACTAAACAGCCACATTATGCTTGTAGCTTACTTAATTTTTTGTTTAATACCATCTCAGATGTAAATAGCATGGTTACCTCCAAATGAAACCTAAACATCACACACCAAATTTGCTGTTCCTTCAACGAAAAAATTAAGGCCAGGTTAATTGAGGGACGACCAGAAAAAAGAAAAAGAAAAAATCCCGATTAATTTGCCCTGTATGATAATGAATAAGAGTTAAAAAACTTAGCAGGATCTTGGTCTGCCTCTAAAGAACCAACAGCTAGAATTTGGCCAGATAACTTTGATACATTTACACGGGATGAGACATTGTTGCCGTCCATTAATGCATCATTGCTTTTGAATAATCCTAAAATTAAATTGTAGCTAGGCGTTTACCTTCAGAGGCAGTGGTCAAAAGAACTACACCAACGCTCCAACAGTACACTACTACACTGCCGTGCAGTACACAACAACAATAGTCAATACTCAATAGCACACCACGTCAGGATTACGTAACAGTATATAAACATATAGACAATCTGCATTCCAGGAAGGAAAGCCACCGAATTATATAACAGTAACACTAAGCCTATACAGGTGCCGGTGTAGACGGTCCTTCCACAGCAAGGTGAAGTTAAACACTGACACTAAGTGGTGAATTAGACGATCTCATGGGAGACCGACCCCTGTATGTTACGTAAGAGATAATCCTTACAGCAATGAGATACCAATCTCAAACAACCTTGAAATCCTCTGTAGGGTTAGCCAGTTACGAAGAATCTTATCTATTGAAAAATTCCAATCACCATGAGATACAAAAGCTCCCCCCTTCCACCCCCCTCCCCCCACCCCATCCCCCCAAAGATCCTCTTCAACTTAATTACCTCTCGTCTTCCTGATATAAAGAACCTCAACGTTGAATTGTAAAACTGAGATGCCGATGAAAGCTGACCTAAAGATTTGGCATATTTCAGTGCGTTGTACCTACGAGGGATGAGAACCGAAATGAGAAAGAATACTTAAACATATCGTTGTCTGTCGGGTAGAGAGAAGGGGGGGTGGATGGGTGGGAGTAGGGTTAACTGAATTTATGAAATTATTCAACAAACAAAAAAAGGTAGCTACAGATTATATCAGTTAAAAACATGGTGATGTTATGATCTCCAACAAAGTTACAACATTTAGTGCTCCAGGAAGTTATTGGATTTTGAATAATACTCCCCTCAGTCTGATTCTAGGTTGGAGGGGGGTAACAATCCCGACTCCTCACTACCCCCCCCAACACACACCCAACTCCACACTAAATCAAAGCTTGTCCAAGACTGAGAGAATTATATTAGAGTTTATTCATCCATGATCACTTCAGATATAATATTTAAATTTTCAAAACCAATGAGGTCTTTTTTTAATAAGTAAACTAAACAATACTAAAACTACCATTCCAAGTTTGTGGGAGCACTTGCAATGATCATGAAAACAGTTAAGATTCAAATGAAACAAAGGAAAATAATTCAGGACACGAAACGTCGCCAAAACCATAACACAATACTGTATTATCAAATGGTGCAGAATATTGTTAGGACGCTATCATTCACACCCACGCACACACCCTGTTGAATTGGTTTTACCTGTCATCATTATAAGTTAACGAACAACGGTTTTGTTTTTTCTAAACCCACTCCCGAACTGCACCCCTGTACCCCCACTTGCTGTCCCCCTGCCCTCAACATATCAATGAAAGATACCTTTGAATAGGATAACCCCGACTACGAATGTAAAGACCTTTGTCAATTTAAAAGATATAAACTTCACGTTTCACTGGCTAGGGGCTGACAATGGGGTGGCTCTACAGGGCCTGAAGGGAGGGGCGGGGGTGGGGATACACAGAATAAACTTACCCTAGGGTATCCTGCTGCATGTGCTTGATATCAAGACCATCATAAAGACTGGGAACTGTGGTAAAGACACCTGAACAAATCCAAAAATATGGAGTATGTAATGTACACATTAAAAACGCACATACACACGTTCACTATGACATTTAACTTGATAGCTGACTTAATAAATGAATAAGAACTAAAAACAGCTACAAGCTAATGAAAAGTTTGGACACAAACTTGATACAGAAATTTAGGGTTTTTGTCTTGGCTTCATGAATCAACCTATTAAAACATACACCCATACATGACAGTAGCATCAAACAGGTACAGGTGCCACAGGTGGCACAGGTGGCAAGTGGAAATAACTCACAGATACTGAAATTACTACTTATATTAGGGTGCAAAGGAAAACACTGGTGCATTTATAAGGAATGCATTTGCAAGAATCTTGCTAAAAAAGCATCCACTCATGATTAAAATTATGGTTGTAAATCAATTTTACTGCTAAGAGACTTCACAAGGGAGTTCTGAGACCCTCTTCACCCTTCTATGGATTGGCTCCCGTATATATATCATGTAGGCTGTAGCTTTTACCGTACCTGCCATACAATAAAACCGCATCAGAAGAAGTTTAAAGTGGTGACTGGACTGGCTGTGTTTGTGACCGAGCTTGAGAAGAATCAAACATCGCCAGAGGACACTTTCATCCTCTGAGGAAGGGAAGCATGGAGAGAAATTTAACTCACTCGTTAAACAAAAAAGAAAAAAAAAAGTATTTGCATGATGATCTTTTAAAGACACACCCATCCATCATGCTGAGGAATTTATAAATTTATACCTCAAACGGACGTTCACGGAATGATTTCTGTTTTATTCCATTTTAATAGTTCATTAAATCACATACTTTTTGCAGACTATTTTACCGTTTTGCAGGCCAAACTAATAACGGGAAAATAACTGCGTAAATATATAAAACACTCGATACTTAAAATGTAGGCTAAATTCCATTATCTAACTTCCCCCCCCCCCTCCGTACCGAAAGAAAAGAAAAAACTATATGTGAGTAGTTTGTGTCTTTGTGTATTAAAACATCTTTTTCTGTATTTCTCTCGCTTTAATCTGTATATGGTTTGATCATCATTAGCTTTAGGCAATTTGATGTTAAATTCAGTTCCAATTCTTACACATTTTAATTAATTGTGAAGCTACTTTATATTACTATTGCTTTGTTTTAGGCCAATGGTTCCCGACCTTTTTCAGAAACTGCTACTCAAAATGCCCTCGATAAACCCCCCATGTCCTATCTGTGTGAAACGGACATTAAACATGATTGGAACACAGTTGACTTAGTCCTAAATCCATGAATCTACTTCCAGTTGTTACAATGCTTTGTTTATGTCATCAGTAGTGCCATTCCCCCACCCCCCCCATCCCATCCCAAAACATTGGCTTATAACCCTTGGGGAAATTTATCCCCAGATTGGAAACAACTGTCTTAGGAACAATTCCATCAAATTTCCTATATTAGTGTTGACTGTTCTGTTGAAACTTTCCCAAAGTAATATGGTTATTATGGTTGTAGATCAATTTTACTGCCAAAAGACTTCACAAGGGAGTTCTGGGACCCTCTTCACCCCTCTATGGATTCACTCCCGTATATATCTTTGTAGCTTTACCGTACCTGCCACACAATAAAACCGCATCAGGAGAAGTTTTAAGTGGTGACTGGACTGGCTGTATTTGTGTTTCAATAACTTCCAGCAATACATTCTTCTTTGAATTTCGTAACCTCACCTGTGTCATGCCACACATCGACCAAGAGATGGACTGCCATCAATAAGTACTCGTCAGAATATTGCAGGTCAGTGTCTAGTAGTCCTTCGCCAAAACTTAAGCCTTCTTTGTATCTCTTGATGAGCTCTGAGGCAAGGTTTCCCTTCTCCTCCGAGCTCAGGGCGTCGTGGAAGCCGTAAAACCGGCTTATCTTCAGACTGGTGAGGTGTCTCTGAAGTTGCTTTACCTGAATAAATGGGAATGGTACAGGTCAGATTAAAAACTGAGAATTTACCTCCTCCCCCCCACTCCACCTTTGTTTTTTTGCTGGTGGGAGCTCCATGCAAAGTCATAAACATCTTGGTTGCCATGCATATGGTCAAGATAATCATGACACAATCATATCAACGATACAATTAGAGCTTACAAAAGGATGGGCACACAAGATTAAAAATTGATGTGTGGCTCCAGCAAACTTGAACAAGCTTTAATACAGATTTCTTGAAATTGCAGAGAAACATGTTGTCATTATGTATTCGTTAGAAACACGCACAGACCTACATCTACCCTGATTGGCCAAAATCATTTCTTTCCCTGCTGACAGGTACCGCCCAATCTTTAATTACGATGAGGTACTCCTTTTCACAGACTTTAGACCCTTTTGCCACAAGTGGTCAATTTTAAACTGAAGGGGGTAAACATCAACAGGGTTGCAGGTTTGTTTTGTAAATACATTGCAGCTGCCTTTAAATTCAAAAGAATGACACCAAATGAATATTCATTATATTGCTTCTGTACAAACTGAATAATAAATCATCTAAATAACAATGAATATGCATCGTCTCTGCAACTATGGCAAACAGGATTGGACTTACCAAGGGTGTGCAGACTATTTGGTCATTGATTGTTTGAAGTTCTGTCACTTCTGTACATATGACATCATAGTAGCATAGCAACGATGAATATTCATTATTAGACTCGGCAACGATGTGCAGACTACTTAAATAAACATTGAAAATTTGAAGTTCTGTCACTTTTGTACAGATTGAATCATGATACCATAGCAACAATGAATATTCATTGATACACTTACCAAAGATGTGCAAACTTGCTCATTATTGATTATTGGAAATTCTATCACTTCTGTATGGATGCAGTCATGAAAACACCCAGTTGGGACAATTTTTTCTATACTGTAGTGTTATGTCCCGCTTTTCCAGAGCACTCGTATTGTCAGAACGAACAGTGTGAATATCATGTTTCTATCAGATCAAGGTAAGGAACTGTTTGTACTGTCAATACTAGTGCTTTGAGAGCATGATATTGGAGTACAGTTTAGAGAGGTATTAGGAAATTGTCCCAACTGGCTGATGAAAAACCTAGCAAGAATGAATATTCATGACTCAGACTTACCCTAGCAACAACGAATACACATGAATCAAACTTACCGAAGTTGCATAGACCATTGCTCCATCATTCATTTTAAGCTCTACTAATTCTTCCATCCTCTGCAAACAAGACCGCCTCTCCAGTTCTGGCACCATGTACAAGTAAGGAGTGAGGTCGGAGAAACAACATGTCTTGTCAGCAAACAGTCCAAAGTAACGAACAAGAACATCTTCTATGCTACCTGCAAAAAGGTAAAATAAATAAATATCGAAAAAAACAAAAGTTATATCTTGAGGAAAATTTGTAAGCAAAAACAAATGTGTATTTGATTCTTTTTATTTGTTTCATTTTTAACTCCCTTTCACTGCACATATTTTTCAGACAGAACAAGAGATGTGAAATGGATCAAAGTATTGGTTCAGCTCTGAATAGTTAATTATGGGACATTTGGATGATCATCGCATTTGTGAATCTGAGAAGATTTGAATTCATTGTCTTAGTTGGTTGCATGAAAGTTGACCATCTGTGATCATCCTATTGTACTGAAAACATTTAACTTTAATGTATGTCTAACATTTAACCTTAATGTATATCTAACTAAGGCCAGTAAAAGTTCACATAAAATACAACCTACCGTATGAAACGATTCACATTCCTACCACATTAAACATGGTTACTGTATTATTGTCCAGTTGAACAACGAAACAATTACTTCAAATCACCCAATCACACTCAATATTTTTCCAACGCAAGTGACCTAACAGTACCTAATTATCTTTGGTACAATACAACTTTGTCACACTAGATGCCCACTGTCCTTCCTTCCTCCCCAACCTCCCCCTCCCCACCACATTGTCACTTTCCTCTCAACCACCTCCCACCACCTCCTCCTCCTCCTCCTCCTCCATACCTGCTTGAGGACCTTCTTCTAACTTTCCCTGAGTTGATAACCTCAATAGTAGCTCTAGTTGAGCTAAGTAAGGTCCTCTCAATGCCTTTCCCGTTTTCTCTCTCACTTTCTCTTCTTCATTTGCTATCCTCTCCGAGATAAAAGCGGCCATCTCGGGGAGGTCATAATCAGTAGTCTGGGAATCCTCTTTGTTAGTATTATTGCAGTCTTCATGAGATGTAGCATTCTCTTCACTACCACAAAAACACAGTAAAATAAACAATATTTCCTGTTTCCAGTTATAGAAATACTTTATGAAATTACATGTGGCAATAATATCTTTGACTTCCAAGTTCGGTGAAACAACAACATTCAAACAGATCAAATTTGATGATGAGATAAGATTATTACAGGGCGATGTTTAATAAACTTGAAAACTACGAGATAGATGGTTCAAACCACTTTCTAGCCAAAAACTGATTTGCTCTTCTCAATTTCTACTCTGTACAAATTCCCAGTCAGTTTCTATTGTTCATTTACTTGGGATAGTAATTAGAAAGAGTATAAAGCAGTCTTTACGGTTTGAATCTCAACAGCCAATGTCATGGCAATTTCTGACATTTACTTCCCTTCACACAAGATAAACAACAAAGATGTCATTGATTTCATCCTCAGATATGTTGTTCTTGAGAAATTTAAGGAAATTGAATGCAATTTAACATCAAATTCAGTGTTACTAATTCCATAGGTCATCTTTAATCATATGCTTTCATCAAACAGTTACCGCCAAGAACAGTTGCATGTAAAGGCCATCCCTATACAGAGAATGACACTGAGATACACAGTAATCTTGGATAAGAGTCTGCATGTCAAGTACTGGTATTGTAAAAGATCTGAAAATTGTATCTTTTTTTTGTCAAACAAAGAGTTGGAAAACTTCTTTGCATGGCTTTCCAGTGTTCATCAATTCAACTGAAGTTATACTGTGTAATTCCCCACCCAACACCTCTCCCCCTTCTCTGTTTTCATAGCACCCAACAAATGGTGTTGGGTGGGAAATAACACCTCTCCCCTTCTCTGTTTTCATAGCACCCAACAAATGGTCACATGTTTTCCAAAGTTTTGTTTCAGATTGAGATAAAATCTGAGCTTCATTTCTCCAAAGACGTGCTGACAGTACTATATTGATGATTGCTTTTCATAGCAGAATGGAAGGCCATAAATTGGTCACTCTCTAAACGTAATACAAGGATTAACTGAAAGAAAATTAACAAGAAACTCTGAAACACATGCCCCTGCACAGAATCCAACCCTCCTTTAATCTTTATATGGGTGAGAGTGAAAGACAAACCTCCCGGTATCAGGTGGCTTCCATCCATTTTCCCGGAGTTTGAACCCTGAAGTTAGATAACGAGTGTAATACAACCAGTTGTCTGGGCTGTGTAATGGACAGAATACAGTAACAGAATTAATATATCAATCCTCTCTTCATTAGCATAACAAAACATGATAATATATATTTAATGATATATATATATATAAAGGATCTACATGTACATATTCACTCTGGTCAAAATACTCTTTAAGCCAAGCAAAATAACTGAAGACTGTCATGAGTGCCCAATCAGTGGCTTTGTTGGATAACCGGGAGTGCATAGAACTGACCAAATAGAGTGTGGGAGGGGGAGCCTCAGGGGGTTACAACCATGTGGCTCACAGGCCAGGGAATACATGGAGGGGATGGGAAAAATATGAGATAAATAATAGTGTATTTTAATTTCCATAGTATACTTCAGGAGAAATGAAGAGTGCAAAAGGGGACAGTGATATTATTGTCCCTGTTCGATCTGGATCTGGGTGCCTCTGGGGGTGGTGATGCTCAAATGTGCAATTTAAATGATTACATTTTCCTCATGTTTTGGTGGCTTCATAGCACAATCCAAAACAAAGAAAATCAATGCGATTTATTTTAGTGTTTTTTATCATTCAATGTGCATGAAACCAGCACCTGTCAAAAGTGAAGACAAATTCTTACATTTTGAACAATTGAACGGAAAAAGTTCAAAGAATGATTTTAAGAGTGAAAGATGCTTTGAAGATATCAGAAATTATAAAAAATAAAAAAATTCTCTTTGTTAAGGGGTTTTGTTTATCTATATAAATGTTGGAGGTATTGTATTGAAATAGAAATGAAAAGGAGACAGCACAAGTTTTGAGAGAAAAACTAAAATTGAGTAATACATTTGCCAATGTGTGGAGAAGAAAAAGAAAACTATTCAACCTTATAAAACACCAATAATGCAGCACTTTAAATAAGTGGGGGTGGGGTTGGGGGTGTGGGGTGGGGAGGTGTTTCAAACATATCATGGGAGAGAGAAGAAAAGAGAACCTATAGGAAACCAAGATCAATGCAAAACCAAATATTTAATTTTTTAATTTTTGGCCCTGTCAGAATTTGTAAAATTGGAAAGAACACAACACAACATGCTGACCTTTTGATAAGCATTTCCCTGAAGGCTTGATAAGCTTTGTCCCATTTCTGCATCTTAAAGAAAAGTTCCGCCGTCCTTTCATCACGACTCGGAATCTCGGACTTCAATAAAGCTGAAAAAGATGATGACAAGATACTAGCTTTTGCTTTTAAATTGTTGCACAATGAAGCTCTCTGTGTTATCTGTCCAAAGTCATAAACTGTCCTTTGTACAATTAAGCGTTATTCGTAACGCTCCAATTAATCTATTTCCTCTTTTCGTCCCTAGAACAAAATATAAGACTCTTGACGATTGTAGAATCTATTATTTAGGGTCTACCCTTTGGAATGAATTCCCTGCCTCTATACATTCCATTTCACCCCCTGGGCTTGTTCAAGTCCGAGCTCAAAACACACTTCTTTCGTACTGCTTTTAAGTTAATTGCACTTTGTTTCATTTTATTGTTAAGTGCATTAGAACGCTTGGCAGATTTCTGCGCTTTACAAATGTATCAGTATTATTAAAAATGGTGATCAATTCTCAAATGAATATCCAGTGAAAGGTGATGTAAGACTTCCTCTCCTTTCACCAGATACATCAATCACACTTGATATCGTAACACCAAAACATGCTGTCAAGTACAAAGGGGGTGCTACCAAATTGACAAAATGTTTGCTTCAAAATATTGAAATGGTTCAATTCTGCCAAGGGACAGTCACAGAATGATCAATGTGACCATGAGTTACACAGTCTACAGAAGAGCTTACAATAAAGTGCTGTGAATGGATTCTTTGCACCTTGAATACTCCAAAACAAATTTGCCCATTCTTGATTTTGTAAATTAGTTGAAAGAAGACGGACAGAATAAACCATCTCCAAATCAGACTTTTCACCATTGTATACGAACATTATACTCACGGAGTGTTTTATTATATGCAATCACCTCCCCCCCCCCCCTCTTACCATGAAATCTTGGCAGCATATACCACAGTACCCTGAATACTTACACTGGCCTAGCGTACCCCCTCCCCCCTCTCTCTCTTACCATATATTCTTGGCATGTATACCATACTACCCTGAATACTTACACTGGCCTAGCATCCCCCCCCTCTGTCTCTCTCTCTTACCATATAATATTGGCATGTACACCACACTACGTTGAATACTTACACTGGCCTAGAGTACCCCCCCCCCTCCTCCCTCTCGCCATATAATCTTGGCATGTATACCACACTACCCTGAATATTTACACTGGCCTATCATATCCCCCCCCTCTCTCTTACTATATAATCTTGGCATGTATACCATACTACCCTGAATATTTACACTGGCCTAGAGTACCCCCACCCCACCTCTCCTCCCTCTCACCATATAATCTTGGCATGTATACCACACTACCCTGTAAACTTACACTGGCCTAGAGTACCCCCCACCACCTCTCCTCCCTCTCACCATATAATCTTGGCATGTATACCACACTACCCTGTAAACTTACACTGGCCTAGAGTACACCCCCCCCCCTCTCCTCTCTCTCACCATATAATCTTGGCATGTATACCACAGTACCCTGTATACTTACACTTGCCTAGAGTACCCCCCACCACCTCCAGAGCCTTCTCGTGTTTCCCAAGGAGATCCAGAATCATCAGATAGAGGTTCACTTCGGATTCTCCTTCCAGTTTCTCTTCTTTAATCATCTTCTCCACCATCCTCTCGGCTAAAGGCAACAGCATCTTCTGTCCCAAACTGTTGTCAGAGTTCAAAGCCTGCAAAAGCCAGGACCAGACCAGAGAACAAATGCAATACTTAAAGTATTAAAAATTAAATATTTTCCAACCAAGTCCCTATGAAAAGAATCGACACTTACAGTAGTTGAATCCCTCAAGTCATTACTAGACGCCTCATGAAAACAGAGGGACAAGCTTTGGTCGTAACAAGTGAAGAAGATCTGACCAATTTTGACAAATATTTACAAATGTTCAAAACAATCTTTTTGAAGTTGATAGTGACAAATAAATTTAATTTATACAAATTTATTGCAGATGAACATATCTATGATACTATCAGCTGCAAATTGACCAGAACCATGTAATTGATATATCTTTCCAGTAGCTGCAATTGCTTTCTTGATCAAAGTTTTCTTCATCTATAGGTCAAAACCGTCTCCTCGTTATATTTTGTATGGGGAAGACTTTTTTTATTTGGTGAGACTTTGTGATGCATCTGCCAACAACAGTGTGTATTATGATATCTACTCACATATTCACAGAGCAAAAAAGAATGTTTATTCTAAAACAGTTGGCAGTTTGATAAAATTCAAAATAAAGAGAACCTTGACAGCTGTGCAAATATTTCAAATCTATCAGATTTCAAGGATGAATCAACAAGAAGATTATAACAGAAAAGTAAGAACATTTGCCGTTATGACATCGGAAAACGCTTACTGTGGTCTACTCCCGGGAAAAAAAATCGAGGGTATTAGCTACTCAAAGTAAGTTCCATTTAATCAGCCATATCTTGAGAAAGGAACAAGATATCGAGATGGGGTTTCCAACTTAAAGTGCGGAATATTTTCCTCTGCCTTATGTGTGTCACATTCTCTGGTACTGGAATATCCCTTTGAACAGATAAAGAGTTACTCTTTGAATGTACACAGCTGCGACAAACCTCTGGGGCCTGTCAAATTCACTCAAAGTTTTATGGCCTCTACAGCTGTAAGTGAGATGTGGCTGCAGTTTTCATGTTTCAATGACTTGCAGTATCTCATCCAAAACTCTCCTGGTTGCCAATCTCTGTGACTCACGACAAATTGCAAGTTCTCTTTAAGAAAAATGTCGACGGTTCTTGCATTGGCTTTGCGATGAACTTTAGTAACAGTAATCGTCAAACTATTTCAGACACTCCTCTAGAGTTTCACAGGGAAACCATCACTCAATCCATCTCAAAAGCGGTCCGACTCGAGCTTGCATAAATGCAGCATCCACCGTTGCTGGAAATGAGACCTCTGAGATTTTTCTCGAGATCGGTGCCCAAGAGATGCCCAATTGGATTGAATGCTGAATACTCAGACCTGCGTACATTGTGCAGCCACAAAGATCCAAGTCCAAGACCTTGGGTATCCTCTACAGATATGCAAGCACGGACCAGGTCTTTGAACCTCAGTCCAGTGTCTCGTATGTCACCAGGGAAACCTTCCTTTTTGCTCTGCATGGCAATTTATAACAGTTTGTGTAACACTTTCGAGGTGCGTGCAGGCGAGGAATACTAACTATCACAAAGTCGACCTGAAAATAACCAGGGCGGTGTCTTACCTCCATCGGCTGTGACCGCAATATGTACAAAACTCTTAATATTTGAGTAAAACTCGCTGCTAACGAGAGATTGAATGCAAAATGCAAAAAACAAAGAATTACGTACCTGCATGACTGCACTTATCACTCCCCAGAAATAAAAAGCATTCTTGGGAACTAGCTTGTAGAGTGACATTGCCGTCTGTAAAATCAATCAAAAATGTACAATCCATGTTTAATGCAATTCCATTCAAATGAATGCTCTCCCAAAGAAAAAAACCCAGTACATAGCATTGCCTGCTAAATATGCTAGAAGGATACAAAACAGTGCGCTTTTGGTCAGCCTTTCCACCATGTTCAACACACCATTCCACATTGATACCATAAGAAATCTACCATTTCTTCTCAGTGTGTAGGAATATTTCTAATTTAGGACGACTCAGAAAGTTTGGAATTGACTAACGCATGATACTAAGCTATACTATACTCCCAAAAAAAGAAGAAAGCAATCATTCACTTCTTGCTTATAGAATGTTTGAATGATTTCCATGACAACCTACTACTGTATATAACTGTTGCCTCCAGTGATTGGTTGGTTTATTTACACCTGATAACTAGATTATCAGCAACCAAGTATCACACTCTAATCCACATACCTTTTGATATCAATTAATCACAATTTTACACCACAGAAGTGGCAGATCAAGATCATGAAAGCAGAAAATCAACTGAAGGTCGCAACTGAAGGTCATCTACTGCATGTAATTATGATTCATTAACTAACTGCAATAGTCGTTCCATTATCTCAAAGAGATGTTCCAGTGGCTGAAGTTGGTTGATTGATAAAAAATGATTGTATTTCTCTGCATATCAAGGTCCCAAAAACCACATCTCTGTAGCATATTGTCTCTCACAAGAATATCCCTTTAAAGCTGGATGATCCTCAGATATGAACAACTTGGCACAAGTAATTTTGTCGTCACTAACATCATCTTTGACAAGGTAATATCTATCGATTTCAAAACCCAGATCCCCATGACGTTGATGCTCTGGGCTGCATATCGTACATAGATAACAGTCGATTAAACCTTAGTTAATTAATGAAAGCCCCAAACCTTTAAACACAAATGAACTCTCACCTGTTGCTGACGCTTGAAGTCTTCCAATCTCACCAGAGCCATGAACAGATGAGTGTAGTATTCCTCACTCGGCTGTGTTTTGACAGCATTTGAGAAGATTTCAACAATTAATTCCACTGCGATAGAGAAAAGTTCCAAACGTCATGCTTGAAAACGTTCCTGCACAATACTCAACCAAGTCTGAACGGAGTGCCTTCGTTCGTCTTAAAATTGTTTCTATAAACTGTACTGTACAACTTTGGTTCAAAGACAAATTGTACGATAATAAAACTTAACAATTTCGTGCCACCATATATATTTGATTTTGATACACTGCCACAAATCCAAGATTCCTATCATTGTCAACGGAGGTAACAACCTTTCCGACGGTTACTTGCTGAACAAAGAAAATAAGATAAATTTATTTTCTGTTTTATGGTGGTCATATTTAAATGAGATTTGTATCTATGAAGGAACATACTGTAAGCAAAGAATGCTAGTTACAGTCATTGCATCATTCATATTTTTTGTCGTTCTTCGCCATGGTGATGGATAAATTCAACAGATGTGAGAAGGTTAAATTAAATCTCTGATACTCATTAATTCTATCCAGTATTTCTTTGAGGTAATTCCTCTTAGAGTTAGAGTACTGTAAACTCATCTGTATTACTGATATAAGAAGACTGCACTGAGGAGAGGATGCTGTAAGGGTTTTTTAAAACTTTGCACACACACAAACAAACACAAAGAAACAAAGATAAAAATCATCCTATAATCATAACTATAACAGACAATAATTGTACAAACTTCCATCAAAAACAAATTATATCTTCATTACCCCCAATTGCATCAGCAAATGATAAACTCAAACAAAAAATTCACACTTGCATCATGTGCAACATTAATTCTCCAATCAAAGGCTTACACTATACACATGAATTTGTTTGGTACGAGAAATAATTACGGACAATTCTTCACACAAGAGCAAATGTGATGTTTGTACCTTTATTCATCTCCCGAAAACATATTGATAAGGCTTGAAGGGTGGGCTCGTCTGTCGGTTTGAGAGCCACAACAGTCATAGCTAGAGTTTCGCACTCCTGTACTCTGTAAAGGCGCAGCAATGCAAGAGCTTTGAGCACCTAAAAGTCAGAATAAATCAAGCAATATAATGCAGTTAATGTTATATGAAGGTAAAAGAGAAATACTGCGCATTGTATTGAATCTTTGATGAAGGAGTTCTGACAGGCAGATTCCAGAAACATATTTCAAATTTGGGGACAGATGATACGTTCAAGCGAAAATACAGGGGGATGTGGGGGGGTGGGGAGGATTCAATGGTCATTGCATGACAAAAACAACAGCTATTTGACTACAGGTAAAACAATTAACAAGACTAGTCTTAAGTCAGCAACAAACTTAAATTTATACCTCAAAAGTTTTCAATCATTTCATGACAAGATATAACAACACCATCAAAAATCCAATCTCTGTGATGTTAACAATGAACTTCAAAGACAATTTGATGACAGATTACACCCGTTTTTTGGTGATGTCATTCATATACAGGTCTGTGGCAAGAAATAAAAAGCAGGAAATCCAATTTGTGTGCCTGGGTGTCAGATTCAATTTTAAGTACATGCCTTCTTACCTTTTGCTCTGGTCTCATGGGATTTGTTTATTTATTTTATTTCATTTTATTATTTACTTTTCTTATTTATTTTCTTTCTGATGTTCTTTTGGGTTTTATTTTTGACCATGGTCAGCACTTTGATGGACCTAAGACTTGGCTAGAAGAACATAAATTGCATACTTAAGTCACTAAATAAAATAACAGCAGAGCACAGGAACAGGCTTACAGTACTAATCACTAGTGGATCATTCCAGACATTTTACATACATTGAGACAAGACAAACATTCAAGTCAAAATGCAAAGTGGACATGGCATTGTGACCGACATTTCACAGTCGGGTTGTTGTTTTTTCTCTTAATCTTTAAAAGATGCACAATTTCATAATTCTGTGAATCAAAACCCTTTCAGCATTGAACTCACCTTAGCACAGTGAAGATCCCGATGCTTTTTCAGCAACTTATCAGCAGACTGCATGGCCACTTTGTAGTTTCCATTGTCCAAGTTATCTGAAAGAGATGTTGCAAACAAAAGTTAGGTTGTTATCCTCATCTGCAACAGTAGGGCTGGTTGAACTTGAAATTTAAATCAAATTCAACTATACTGGTTTACATCAAATGCAAAATGTTGTATCAAAATCTCAATTGACATAAGATATTGTGTATTGAAAGGGTTTCTTGCTTTCTTTTATTTCTTCCAAAATAGTAAAGAAAAACTGGTAAAAAAAGACTTAGAGAAAAATATATGTGCATTACTTCAAGTACAGTAAATTACATAAATTTTCTGGAACATTGGATATAGAGGAACCTTTTGAAGCTAACTGTTATGTTTTTTTTGGTTTTTTCTTTAAAGGCAAAACATTTAGTCAATTTAGATACCTGGAACTTAAAGAACTAAAATATACCAGTTGGAACCGCCTTTGTGACAATGAAACCAGAAAAATATCATTTATTGCCATTAAATATCCTTTGTCACCATATATATTAATAGCTCTATCGTGTACCAATTTGTTCCAACAACAACAAAAAAGATTTTAACGTTATATCCTCAAACTGAAACTTAAAGAAGAATTGGTACAGACCAACATATGTTTGTAATGTATTATCTAGGTACTAATTTAGAATCCGTACCATTCGACTACCCGATCAATAAACATTCTTATTGACAACTAATTCCATTGAAACGTCTTCTTTTGTGATGGTCTACTGCAGTAAGACTTTATCCAATGCTTATTATACAGTTGTTATTCTGCCGATTTGAAGTAAGCTTTCCCATTCATATGGTACGGATTCTAAAGTTAGGCCATTATCTATTTCCTTACAATAAAATCACTTAAAAGTATATCCATGAAAAAAATAACAAATATAAAATGTTATATTTTGAGCAAAAGCCTAATAATGAGGCATGGCCCTAGTTTAGCATTATTATTTACTTTCTTATCCCTTTTTTTCTTATCCCTAATGTTAGAATTTAACATTTTGCTTCATCTTTAAGCAGCTTCAAGTTTCCTCTTTGCCAGCCTAGTCTAGCTGCCCAATTGCAGACTACATTACTTATGTCTAAGTTGGTGTTACTTTTATTGTAGCTCACATTCCAGTGAACATAACATTTGTGCATGCATTGCAAATCTGACAGCACGACTGAGGAACATTTATTGTGGTACAGTACACACATCACATGTGTAGGCTAGGGCTATGAAAGTATGACCTAGCTGTGACATGAAGTTACACACTGAGTAGGATTTGACCCAGCAACTTTGAGCGAGAAATGCTAATTACTGAAAAGTGAAGCTAAGTGCTTTGGAAATTTTCCTGTCATATAGAGATAAAGTTTTAAGAAAAATACCAGTGAAACTTGTTTGCAGTATTTAAAACAAAAACAGCACTAGGTTGGTACGGTAGTTTACACGCACCGTGTAATAGTACCAGTACAACTGTAAATATGTTACTGCCTGATACTACTACTGCCACTGGTAACTAGTATAAGCCAGTGTTGTTTTAATTGTGTTAGGCTAGTGTCATCAGCACACGGATGAACAAAAAAGTACGCTTGACAAGAGCAAATCCCATTTTACAAAATTACTCGGGAGGGACACTGTAATCGGTTGAAATATTCAGTAACATTCTATAGCTAGAACCTTACCGTAAATCGGTTTTAATCTTCTTTCGGTCACAGCGTCTTCATGATTGTGCGAGGCCATGTTTCTTCATGCTTTCATTTCCTGCTTGATAAAGTCGTTTTAATAAAATAACGCAGTTAACATATAGCAGATTATTAGAGCCACCCTTGAATAAGCGGTATTTTTTCAACCTTGTGAGAACGTTTTCACTAAACCAAAATCATAATGTAGCATTTTTGTTGTTTATTAACACACGACATCGTAAAAATAATCAATTAATAAAGATTTTCTGTTTCGCAGTTCATCTGTGACTTCGAGCTTTTAGCAATAGAGCGTTCTGGTCACCCCTTGAGAGGTTTTGTGAGCGGAAAATTTGAGCCGTGATTCAACAATTCTCAGTCTTACGCTTCCATGCAAGTAAAGAAGAGTTAAAAATGGATCAAATCAAACTTTTACATCAAGAGGAGTTATATTCTAACCTCGTGGTCTTGGTAATTTTTCATATTTTCATGATTTGCCACTGGCCTGTACTACTACTAGGCCATGTGAGAAATGTATTCACCGTTGATATGTCTGTAATTCTGTTGGTAAGCTTAATGATACTAAATCATGGAAGTGTCCTATGTAGAAAAGTACATTGGGATAACGCCAATGTATGGAAACCTAACCTTTGAAGTGTAAATTTCGCGGAAGTAGTACTTTTGCGTGGAATCGAATCATTAAACATGAGAAATAATTTCGAAATAAATTGAATATAAAGTAACATTTTTATGTTAACTGCTGGTAAACCATTTTTGCAGCGCAATTTTTTTCAATGAAAGAGTTGGCATAACACAGCATCTATAACTTAAGCATGGGCTTAGGTTAATAATATTTAGCAGGGGATGTATCCATTAAAATATTTCTATCATTAATTGAGAAACCAACACACTCTCAAATTTTTATCTTGCCTTGTTCTTCCTTATTCAGCTTTTTTCTTCCCACTTTGTGGAGGTAGGCTAGATCCAGCTTAGGTTAGGCTTAAGTTAAATGTCAAGGTTATTTTTGTTAAATCATGGAATCATTTCTACAGTAATGGTAAGAACTTATAGGCCAAGGCTATGCTACTTATTAAATTAAAACCTGCAGTCAAAGTCTGCTTCAAAGTAAATTTGTATAAATTGATACATTTTGATAGGGAAGTCTTATGAAGAGTGTATGCAGCCACAACCCAGACTTCCTGACTCCAGCAGAAAATTACCAACTCAATGTTTACTATGCAGATGCATTGTATGAACAAGAAGAGTACAGAAAAGCAGAGGTAAGGAATAAATGTCCTTCATCCAATTCTTCTTTGTCATTTTATGTGAAAGCAATTATTTGCATTTGATCTGACAAAGAGCTGTCAAATATTGCAAACAATGAAATTATGTGAACCGCCTTGATGTTCCACTTTAGTACCAATTAGTGAAGGTTAATGAGCTATTACTTGGTGACTTTGATCTCTTCTCAACATATCATTTCCCAAGTACTTTCAACACATATATTGGTCACATGTTAAAAGATCTATGGACACCTTAATGAACAACATTGTCCTAATCGCTCTAATATGCATTTGACATCATGAAAATATCTGCAACTCCCATGAAAACCCTTCAAAGATCATTTTACAAGTCTTTTCTTAAAGTGATTCTGTGCATTCCAAAATAAGAAGTACATGACATTGTTCAAGTTCAAAAGATGGAACTTCGTTTAAGCTGCTAATCTGATGAAAAATGAGGTTTCACTAAGCTAATTTGCCAAAGGCATTTGCTGAAGACAGATTTCATTAATGTATTCTGTTATTCCATGCCTTTTGATTTAGACAAGCCAATGAGAGAACGCAGTGAAATACATATTGCTAGAAGAACAGCTGTTTGTTGAGGCAACTAGCAGACTAGTGACAACAGTAATAATAGTGCAAAACCAGATGGTCATGCATAATACTACACTTGGTATCACAGACATATTGCTCAAAGAACAGCTGTTCATTGAGGCAACTAGCAGACTAGTGACAATGTAGTGCAAAACCTAACCTATGCTATGGTCATGTATAATACTACTCTTGCCTAATAGAATAATTATCAGAACTACAGTAGGTCTCTGACTAGGCTACTAATATTATACTAAGACCTTGGCTTCTAACTCTAGTACTAGTATGCCTACTAAAAGTAACAGTTAGCTAAAGTTCTAACTGGCATTCCATGAAGCTGATCAAAGGCACACTGACTTATCATCATTATTGTATATTCAATTGAGCAATATTCTCACTTCTAAAATTTCTATGATTGCGTAATGGTACGAGGAAGAAAACATGTTAAGTTGAACTAAGGCAAGCAATTTGTTACCGCGTATGTGCATATTGTTACGTTTTGTCTTTCACCAGGCTGCTTATGAAGAAGCTATTCAAACCAAGAAAGCCTTCACCAAGACAAAGGACAAAACGCAAGACCCTCGGCAGAAACTCTTACAACAGTCTTGGAATAGCGAAAGCCTTCCCTCCGAAATTGATGTTCGCTTTAAGATTCACAAATGTCTGATGCAAATGAAAAATTACAGGGAAGCTATTTCTACAGTAAGTCCAATAACTTAATAATGTACAAGTTTACTGTAACCATTCATTAAGCATTTTACGAGGTGTAGCTTCCTTAAACTACAGTGAGGTTTGAGTTTTTCACAGACATTGCAAACAATGCAAAATTGAATATAGGGGCAGCCATCAGTTCATAATTAAAAATTGTTATTTATAGGGAATAATTTATCTAGTGTCACATTGCAAAATGGTCAAATTTTTATACAAGTATTTAAAGACATATTGCATTTGACATGTCATGTACATAGGAACCATAACATTTTATGAGAGGCACAATTCGTAGCCTTCGAACCCACTACACAAAAATTAGACTCTAAAAATATGCCCTGATTTCCAAATAATCTTAAGATATGTTAAGGATAAGGTTCACACCCCATGGTAAATATTCACTTTGATGTAAATCAGAACTGAAATTTTACAGTCGTTATTCAACCCCACCTTGGAAGTTGGAACATCGTAGTACATTTGCATGAACAATGGGGGCCTGTAAACAATTCCTAACCACTCACTGTATCACATAGATATATGCATTTTAGCTTTAGCTGTTAATGTTTGTCATGATTTTGTGCTTTTCTATGAAAGCTGGAGGCCATCCCTGCAAAGTTGAGGAAACCCAAAGTTAACATGGCTTTAGCCAAACTTTACCAGCAGTTTGGAAAAGAGAGACCAGCAACGACGGCGTACAAGGAAGTATTGAGGTAAGACACTCAAAAGATGTCTGAGGTGATGCTGTAATGTCATTCATATATATATATATATATTCATATTCTGTCAACAGTTGTCATGGAAATATCAACTTCCAAGCAACTTATGAGATGAAAGCTTACTATTCCAAACCAAAAACCGTACATTTTCTATTTAATTGCTCTTAGCACAAAGGCAGTTGAACTTTTCTACATTTGGTTTTAAAAAAATTGATGACAATTAAATTTTTAGCTTCGAGGAGATTTCTTTATTTGTTTTATTTTCTTGCAAATTGAACCTGTGACATATACAACAGCTGGAGTATCAAATTCTAAATATGTGAAGTGGCATTATCTGACATGGCTTTTACCTTTCGGACAATCCAGCACAAGCTGTAGTAAGTAAGTCCGTGGTTTACAATGATTTCTAAATTTCTCTACAGGCAGTGCCAGCTTGCTTTAGATGCAGCTATGGGTCTATTCTCTCTTGGTGTCAAAGGTACAGAGGTAGCATCTCTGACCATCAGCAGTCTACCAAATGCTAACCAACTGGAATGGTAAGTGTCAGATTAAATATCTTGCAATCTGAAAAAGACCCCCCAAAAAATGCTTGTTTTACCTGTTTTCATTTTGCATTTGCTCCATTTTGTTAAGACAATACAGCAATAACTTTGGTCTAAGTTTCAAATGAAAGATGTAGAAAAAGATGGAATTTACCTCCTCTTCTTTCATACATGGTTTCCTTAAGTAAGTACGAGTTGAGGCTGTCAAGGTTCCAAGTCAAGGAGGAATGAATGTTGGGATTTGCCTCCCCTTCTTTCATACATGGTTCTGTTAAGTAAGTACTTGTTGAGGCTGTTGAGGTTCCAAGTCAAGGAGGAAAGAATGTTGGAATTTACCTTCTCTCCTTTCATACATTGTTCTGTCAAGTAAGTACTTGGAATATATGTTGGAATTTAACCTTCTCTTCTTTCATACATGCTTCTGTTATTAAAATAACTATTCTGTTTGTTGGGACTTAAATGTGTTTAATAACAAAAGCTTCATGAAATTCCAGATTTTGTTGTCCTCACGAGGCAAACATCTCTGCAGTGCATCTAAATCTCCCCTCCCCCCCTCCCCTCCAAGCAAAGCTAGTGAAGTAAGAAAGCAAAGAATGCTAACGTAAGTTACCAAGGTAAGTACTGACCAAGGATGTATTGCACACTTGAGTGAACAATTATGCAACAGACTGCCATAACGAGACAGATTTCTTGGCTGAAATTTGCTGGGTCTTGACAGCTTGCATCTATTACCCAATTGCTGACAGCATGCTAAAAATCCAATCTAATTAATTTCCTTTGATAATAATCACTTTCATCTTCCGTTTCCTCGATGCAGGTTAAATTTTTGGCTTAAAGGTCATGCGTACAGTGCAACAAAGGAGTATGCAAAAGCTGTCAGTACATTTAAAAGTTTAGAGACAGGGGTAAGTTGTTTTGAGCAAACCCTCTCTTCTTAAAGTGGACAAATCCAGCCTCCGTCTGTGGCTTAAATTACAGAGATCTCTGTTTAGAAAAACTCCCCTAAAGCAGCCAAGAAATATCATAACCTTTTTGGGAGATGTCTTTGCTTAAAGTTTGTGTCTGGGGAGCTGTCATTTTGTGTAAATCTGTGATGTTATTGTGCAACTAGGATCTGAAACCTTTGAATTTCTCTTTGTTTTGCTTTTCATATTTTCAGACCCAGAAAACATGAAAATTTTTTTACCCTGAAACCAACATCATCATCATGTCATGTTTAAGAGGTTCAATATTTTAGATTCAGCATTTCCAAAAACCCATCTCCATCCTAGAAAATAAACACTGTAATAAACAATAAAAAACATAGATAATCGAAGCACATGTGGCTCGATGATGTCATATTTAGACTTGATCAAGTCAGCACTCTGCAGCCTTGTGTGTGGAGTAACACTAAATCTATGATTATCTCCCAAATGGAATCAGATTTGTCTTAGCTGTTTAGAGAATTTTTTCACAACAGTTTTCTCTATCACATACAGTAAACCAGTAATGTTTGCTTTGGTGTGTATCTCCTTTAAGATGCAAAAAAGTCAAAAAACAACATTTGCATTAGTTTTTGAAGATGGGAAATGTTCTGTTCTTAAATGTTTATCTCTTTGAATGATGCATAGTGGTGTACTGTAGAAGACTGCATCTCATATCAGGTTTTATGTGTTATCTCTCACCAGAGTGTTCTACGGAACAACACCAACGTCCTCTGCTGTCTGGCAGAGAACTATTTCCTTGCCGGTGATTACACCAACGCTGGCCTTGTGTACCAGCGTGTCCACAGCCTGGACCCACTCAACATCACTGGCATGGATTTCTATGCATTTATACTGCACAAGCAGAAGAAATCAGTAGAACTCAGAAGGTAAAGGATTTAAAATTTCTGGTTTCCTTTTCTTTTCTATAGTTTTGCATAGTTGTAGTGTAGGGTCTTTTTCCTTTTTCTTTTTGTCCTTGTGTTTTATATCATGGAGTGTTAGCTCCATTGTGGAGCTATATTGTCATAAGGTCCCGGGTCCGAGTCACTCCAAGATTAATGTATGTCATCCAGTTACAAGTTGTTGACAATTCATGATCATGGACGTTAAATTTGAATGTAAGAGACTGACTTCGCTCAGTTTGAGGCTTTGATAAGCCAATGAGGCTTCTTTGTGAGTTCCTGCTTGCAGGAGGATCTAAAATACATACAAATACATACATATTGTAGTGAGCTATTTCACCATATCTGTCTATTGGTATAAATGTTCTGTTTCTTGTCAACATTTTGAAGCTGTGGTGATATTTTTGCACAGCACAGCAGGTGCATGTTTTGGCAATGGAAGTTAAAAAGTGAAAGATTCTTATCATTCCAAGTCTACCACACAAAATCCGCACACCCGTTTTCACAGAGTTTTAACATCGGCTTGATCCCAACTTGGTGTTTTGCAAATGTTTACAAATTAAGTAAACAGGAGACTCAGAAATGAATGTTACTTTGTGTGTAGGTAGCAATTAAATTTTGACATCATTTTTATTGCATTTTTAAATCTTCAAATTCTTATCCCACGGCAGTCTCGCGAGTGAGATGATGTCCGTTACCGATCGTAAACCTGAGCCCTGGATCACTATGGGATACCATGCGTTAATATCAGGGCCAAGAAAAGCCTGCAGAACGGTTTACTTTGCGAACAAGGTTTGCTCTCTTTTCTTTCGATAAATTAAGGCAATTGATAGCCACAGTCAAGGAAGAATATAGTAAAAGCAATCTGATATTTTTGAAAGATTTCATTTCAGTTTATTTGGGGCAAAATCAACAAATATTACAATTATGAAATGTCATTCTCAGTAAGTTAATTAACAACTTTTCTTTGTTGATAGTTCTATTGACTCCACTGCATGATAGCTTGAGTGTGTATGTACTGGGGGAGTTAAAAAAAATTGATGGGTGTAAGGACAAGATTCGAGCCCACAGGTGCAAAGAATAACCCTTTTCTGACTCCCAACTGCCCCCCTCCCTTGCCCACACCCTAACCCCAACGTCCTCACCACTTTCCTTTCACCAGTAATGGAAATTCTATTGTATGATGTAATGAAATTCACACATGTAAAATTAACTGCATTTAGTACATTCTGAGATTTTTTAAATTGTTTTTGTGTTTATTTCACTCAGGCACATGAATTAAGTTACGGACAGATACAGTCCCTACTCCTGAAAGGAAGAGCTTTGCTTCAAATGAACAGGACACCAGAGGCCACCCTTCACTTCAGGGAGGCTGTTCGGCATGCTCCACACAGATTTGAAGCTCATCAAGGTAAACGGTCACCGTCTTAGAAATGCATTTATTAAACGTATGATCGGTAATTTTACTACGTCTATCGAAATGTTACTCAAAATGAGATTGTAAATGATCAAACTAGGCCTCCTAGAAATAAGATTTTTTATCATCAACTGATGGTTAAGTAATGTGACTTTGTTTCTCTTGTTGTGGTGCAAGCAAATTTCATACTATGTGTTAACTACATGTAAAAAGCAACTGGAAAATTTCAAATAATTTTTAATAATAAACTGCAATATCTGAAATAAAGTGAGATTAGTGAAGGTACTGAATTTCAAATGCCTACAGGATCTCGTAGTAAGAAAATATAAAGAAAGTCGATTCGAAAGCTGCTTGAAGAAGTGAAAGTTGTCTTTTTCTCTTTCAGGGTTTAATTTAAGATTCCATATTAATCAACTAATTTTGCCGATATATCCATAATGTGATTAAAACAAAATCACCCAATTTATTTGATCGAATTAATGGTCTCTACAGGTCTGGTCGACTGCTACATCAAGGCTAATAGGCTCAGAGAGGCCATGACCACCTTCAGTAACTCGTACCATGTGCTCGGATCCACGCCCAGAACGCTGACAGCGTTAGCTTCAGTTCTTGCCAAGGACAGAATGACTTTAGACAAGGTACGACAACAGGTTGTCTTTCATCTCTACGTTTGCATAATGTTTCAAGTAGTAATTTTCAAAGGGGTTTTGTGAGACATAGGTAGATGATGGATAAGAGATAGATCATACAGAGGTAGTGTGAAAATCAGACATTATGGGGGTTGCGGGGGGAGGGGCTGCCCATTTTTATTTTATGTGTTCCTTCTTGCCATTGTTAACCACTCGTATGATAATCCCAAATGTTGACGTTGAAAGTGGAGGCAAACTTTGAGTGTTATGTCATAAACATGTTCATCTCTGTCTCTGTTGCTTCTGTTTTTCTCCTTACTAGTTAAGTGCATTCTTTTTTCCTTTCTCTTGACAGGCTAAAACTTACTTAGAGAAAGCTCTCGCAGAAGACGATTCGTATTTAGAAGCGGTTTACCTTCTCGCTAACGTCTTGACAGAGCAAGACAATACCAGAGGTGCAATCGATTTGTAAGTATCAAGGTTGTCAGATGCAAATTTGTCGGTGAAAAAAATATCAATGCCTTGGCCAACTGATGTGTTGCTAGGGATTAAATAATTAAAATACCCGGCTTGAATCCTCGTCACGTCATGCTGTTTTATTACGTCAGAGGTAAGTTATGAGTGTTTTACGATGACAGCTCCCTTCACCCGTTTCTCCAGGTTACGGAAACATGTGGAGTTACAGAGTAACAGTCGGCTTCACCAAATGTTAGGGGATCTGCTGGCCAGAACCAAAGACCTCCTCGGAGCATCACATCACTACAGCATTGCTATCAAGTAAGTACTTCCTAGACAAGAAAGATTCTAGCAAATCCATTCCATAATCAAACCCGGCCATCTTGAGTAAATTTATTTCTTGCATTAATATGGGAATTAGTAATTAAAGTCAATGTATTGTTTTACATGGGGGGGGGGGGATCTTAATTAATTGCTGCTATGGAATGGTCTGCCTCATCCTACTGTACAAAGTGTTACAATAAAAAGTTGGAAAGAAAAGAAAAAACAACTTAAAGTTTGAAGGTTAACAGTCTTGTGTCAAGGCTATGGCCTTCTTCTCACGTTACTTTACAACAATAACCCCTGTTGATCTGTATCTTGTCACGCGCACGCACCCAAGTGTGCATAAATGAAACGGTGGCTCCCCAAGCACCACATCTATGTGTCCCCTTGGACTTTCCATAGGGTGCAGCCACAAACACAGCTACATTAACAAGTTACCTCACTGATCCCTCTTCGCAAACCTGTGTGAAGATAGGCGGGCAATGGAGATTGAGTCCCTTGCACAAGGCCATAATGTCATCACCAGGCCAGGACAGAACTTCCATCCTTAATACCAAGTCCATTGCCTTAGCCTCCATTACCAGAAATATGGCAATGATGGTGAAGAAGTCCACTTCCAACATTGGAGGGCACTCCATGTTATCACTTTCCTCCCCCCCCCCCACTTTCCTCAACACCTCCCTTACTTTCCTTGTTCCTTCATAAGTTATTAAGATGGTTACATGGATCATATGCAATACTCCAATTGATATATGCTACCTCCCAAAACTAGGTCAAACCTACGAAATACCTACTGCTTAATTCTAACCTTTAATAAAGTGAAAATGACTTAACAGCTGCTACCTACCTTTCCCATACCCCTACTTTTAATATTTAGTGATGGGAAGCACACTATTCTCAGCCTCCCTGAGCCGACTGAAGAACTTTGCAAAAGTGGTTTGGATAACACTGTTCTTCACCCTTGGAGTTGCTTATTAAAATTTCTGCGTTTGTTGAGTTATACCCCTAATCGTTGAAATATAGCCAGTCTTTTAGCAGCCCTACCCAACCACCCATCTCCCTATAACCCAGCCCCATATCTTCCTGTAGTGTGTATTTACAGCTTGAGACTTTATGTTGAGATTTTCCTTTAAAAGCTTCATTGTCCCGACAAACATAAGCAAAATTTTCTTGAAGTTTTAGACATATAAGTTGTGACACAAATGGAATAAAGGAACATTACTTTTTTTGGTGGTCATGCAGGGAAATGTTAGTCACAAAGTGAGGTTTCTTAACTTCTTTTCTATATGATATTTTGATAGTTTGGACACAACCAACACAAAAGCCGTGCAGGGCTTACAGAGGGTAGAAAACAGCTCTGATTCCTTGGATGTGGGCATGGATGAAGATGGGGATGCCGTGGAGGAGAGCAGTGAAGAGGCGGAATTTGATACTAGTGATACAGTAGGGGCATGGACTGAAACAGAGGTAATAATAAGATGGATTGAAACAGAGGTGAAAATAATATGGACTGAACGAAGGTAACAATAGTATGGACTTAAACAGAGGTGAAAATAATATGGACTTAAACAGGTAAAAATAGTATGGACTAAAACAGAGATAATAATAAGATGGATTGAAACAGAGGTGAAAATAATATGGACTGAAACAGGTAACAGTATTAAGCATATAAATCGGTAGGCCCGAGTTCGAATCCTGGTGGAGGCTGGAAGTTTTTTCACTGTTCTGGATTTTCCAACTTACTACGATTT
>KN884445.1:42082-52501 GCA_000934455.1 Apostichopus parvimensis
GAGCGAGGGAGGTTAAACAAGAGCACAATGATGAAAATATTTTCGAGATAATTTTTGCAGGGCTTACAACCATGGTTCATCTTAACGCAACCAAAACCGTAAAAAATAACTCACTGCATATTTCTTTCCCTGAGGTAAACCAAACACGCAAAGGATTTATTTAAGGCTGGGTCGCGCACTTACAAGCTTGTTTTTTAACTCTTTCGATGAAAGGATCACAATTGTATTGGAAGTGTTGTTTGTCTCTTCTGAATGATAAAGTTTGATCTACTTATATAGAGCAACAATATTAAGTACACCAAGAACCACCCACGTCTGATATATAGCGGTTTTGTGAAGTTGACATCAACAAGAAATGTTAAGAAGGATATACAGGCAGCCATGCAACGACTGGTCATTAACCACGGTTAACGCCTTGGCTTGGTTTTATGAAATTGTATAATAATTATAAATATTGGATGTTATAACGTTATACCAGGGACCGTATAGCGAGGAATTCGGATTACCTCAAGTTTTATTTGCCGAAAAACAATGTAAGAGTTATGAAATAATGAAGAGACATTCACAGTACTCCAAAAGCGTGTATAGATTCTATTGTCGTACTAAGTTCAGTTAGCGCTTAAAAGAAAAATTCGTATAGTAAATGTAAATCTTCCAAAGTCAACATAAAAAAATTTTTTTAATTTTTTTTTTATCTTTTTCAGCTTCTAAAGTGACTCGTATAGTTGAGAAGCTGCAGTAACTTTCATTCGTGATTTTAAGCACGTAAAGCTTTCGTCTTCGAATATATATATATATATTTTTACATTCATTTGAATAAAGATATGTCATGAACTTAATTAGGCATGAACAACAGCAGCTGTTTGCTCGGCAACAGACTTTTCGATCGAAAACTACTAACGCGAAAATTACAATAATAAATGTGTCGCATTCATACAATAACAGAATGACGTCACAGCCATCTCGATAAAACATTTTATTATTCAAAAATATTCATCGCCTCAAAGCTATACGAGGCATACAATTCATGCATGTATAACTCGCTCAGCTTAATTTGCAAATACGAATGGGGGCGGTAATTGTTGCTGTTATTGTTATTAAACCAGGGCTCGAAGTATAAGGTTCGGGAGGAGTATGGAAATTTTTTTATTGGGAATTAGGAAGAATTTTTATAAATGAAAATGGCAGTGCAACATAAATTTTTTTTAAGTTTTCAAAACGGGTATATGAAAACATTGAAAATGCATCCAGGAATTGTGTTCCTAACTGAGAGAAAATACGTACCTACATGACAGAACTGTCAATGCAAAGGCGGGCATCATAAAAAGAAAAATTAAAAAAAAAAAAATTTTTCAAAATCAGCACTGAATGAAATGGCGGGCATCATAAAAAAAAAAAAAACAGTTTTCAAAAATGGCACTAAGTCATTTTTCAGAAAAATTGAAAGGGCATCAAGGATTTTTATTCCAAAATGAAAGTAATGACGAAAACATGGACGATTCATAATGAATGTTGTTAAAAACCGTTCGGCTAGGCCTTTATGTCTTCCTAGTCAGTTGTTTAAGTTATTTAGCTGGTTTGTTTCTTTATACTCTATACATTGGGTTAGGGTTAGGTCAAATAATCTCGATGAAACATATTTACTATTCAAAGAGATTCATCGCCTCCAAGCTATGAGGCCTACAATTCATTCATGATGTAAAACTCCCTCAGCCTAATTTGCATATACGAATGGGGGCGGTTTTATTCGGAAATAGGGTTAGGGGTTAGTAAATATTAACCCGAGTAATCAGGGTAATATTTCCATGCTTCCATGCTTCCATGCTTTCATGCTTCCATGCTTCCATGCTTCCATGCTTCCATGCTTCCATGCTTCCATGCTTGAATCCTGATTAATTTGATTAGGGATGACCATGATTGTGATAATTATGACGGCCTCATGTGACAATTTGGTTAAAGGGGCACTGTAGTTGATGTCGTTGGTCATGGACGGTTTTTTAATGCATTTACGGCAAGAAGTAGGGTGGGTCACTGGCGGCAATTTGCCCTGCAGTGAATTTTTAAAGTTTGCATTGACAGCTACAAAAGTGTCTAAAAAAGTGTCAGCGATACTGAAATTCTTCCCCGATAGTTGAACAGTTGTAATATCAGTATAAGTCACTGGTTTGTATCCCGTTGTATCCAATAATTTCCTTCAAAGTTCAGTGATAAATTTCATTCACTTTTCTGTTCATGATTTCCTGGGTTTTGTTTCTTCCTTTGAGCAACAAATCGTCTGCCGCATGAATTAATATTTGTTGAAGAATTAGTGAAGATTATCTCAACGCGGAAATAAATAAAATAGAAACAATAAAATAAGTTTAAACTTACTGATCATGTGTGTCTGGTTGTCATTATTCGAGCGTGTTTCTTGTTGACTAATCTTCTCATCCTTACGACCAAACTGTAGTATGAAAAAGAAAACAAAGAATTATCCAATAAAATTAAGGGATAAAAAAGTTATCAGCCATGTTATTCAGAATTGGGAATGTTCTATCATGTGCAAAAACGTAACGGCTAAATAATGTTTCATTAATCATTTTCATTAAGTATTTTATGAAAATCGGTATGCCAATGTCTTTATCGCATATTTGGTTACCATCACAGCACATTTTGACAAATTCAACGCGGCAAATCACACTTTCAAATCATTGCAAAATAACGAACACATTATAATATATATACAAAGCTACAAAGTGAATATTTATTCTGCTTAAAGAAATGGTGCTGCACATCTGTATCCCATGGCTCGTGGGCTGAACTTGTTACATAGCCACTTATGATAAAGCGATATTACAAAGTGACCCCCTTCCCCCCATACTTAACCTCAAGGCCCCCCTCCCCCTCCCCACCGACGAGTTCTGCGGTGTTATACAGGACATTGCATCGAAAGGTGAAACGTGAAGTGACTCAGAAAAAAGCATTGACTTATTTATTGGACATTTCAGCGACTTAATTGTCAAACTTTTCTCGAAAAACAAAAAACAAATTATTATTGAGACATAATTCACCTGTTGATCAAACTTCAGATCATTCTCATCGTCAGCTCTATGAAGTATCGTCTGCAGTTTTTCGATATATCGAATAGCACTTCTCAATATCGTCACTTTCGGTAACCGTTGTTGTGAATTCACGCAGGTCTTGTGTTTCAGAATTTCAAAGGCGGCGTTCACTCTGCATAACCTGCGTCGCTCTCTCTGCGTCGCCGCTCGTCGCTTTTCGGCGAGCGTCGATTTCTTTCGACGACAATTCGAACAGGCCCAAAAGAAACACCGGTTATTTGGACATATTGGAAAACCGTCATTTTGAAGCCTCCAGTTCGATGCTACTTTTACTACGCGATCGCACACAACCTTTTCGCCACCACGATCGCGTTCATCCTTCGATAGGAACCCGTAGCTACGTGGAACGTCCATCTTACTGACAATGCCGGAAGATTCCTGCTTGTCGTTGTGTAAAACGTAACCTCCATCATGGTGTAGAGTCGGGTGGCTGTCGAAAAGAAAATTCAACTCTCGCGTAGGCCATTCACCCGCTGGATAAGTTTCATTCGCGGTCAAAGATTTTTCACCTTGCAAAGTCATTTTTTCTCTCGAAATATACGTCTGCAACTCTTCGTTGAGTATCACAAGATTGTATGGATCAAAATGATTGCAGCGAATCTATGAAAACTAGGTTTTTCATGTATCCAATCACTCACTCGAATCCAATTGATAAAGTCGATCACCAAGAAATAACCAGAAAAGTGGTAACGAAATCGTCACCACACTGTCTATATGTATATGGTGTTTGAGTGGCATATAGCATTAACATACGATACATGGGCCCTTGTTGCAATACATATTGATAAACTGATGTAGTAAAGAGACATATATTTCACGTAATATTAATATCACGTAATATTTAATATTATCGTAATATTTCACGTAATATTTAATATTTAATATCACGTAATATTTAATATTTAATATCACGTAATATTTAAAATCACGTAATATTTTGGTCATTATGTCGGTATTTGTTGGAGGTTTTGCTGAAGCTGTTCGACATCATGAATGTAAGGTCGACAAAGGAAGAGGTCTGAGAGAAACGTACCGTGGACGTGAAGTTTTGGTAGTAGTCATAGACGGTAGCTTAGTAGCGTATTCGTAATTTGGAGTTGAATATTCAATCACTTTCGATAATCAGTAAAAATAAAATGTTGGGGGGTATTATTAATTACCTTTAGGCTTCAGTCGGGTGATTCAAAGGATCTCAAAAGGCCATATGCCGGCCACGTATGTAATAAGTTATCAAGTCCATACGTATTAATTGCCAAGCCTACACTGATGATGCAGGGGTCGCAGAACCCCGAGAAGGGGGGGGGGGGTGTTGCGATACCCTCTCACTGTTTGTACATGTTTTACAAATTTGCGCTGAAAAAATCTCAAAATAATGTCCATAAACTAATAATCGGCAGTATAGGCCTTATCATTCAAACGTTAAACAGGCCTAAATTGGCGCAATAGACATGCCTGCATCGCATACAGCGATACCGCAGAGCTAAAATGAATGCCCGACTTTACCAAGAATTTGGGAACCTTTTCATGTAACAATAGGTTATAATTTCACCGGATTAACAGTGAAAGAAGGCAGGTCACATTTCACACCTTTCACCCAGGCTTTCCCCACTGCACCCCAACCCTACCATCTGTCCATTAATCATACACCCCTTCCCCACTGCACCCCAACCCAACCATTTGTCCATTAATCATACACCCCTTCCCTACTGCACCTCAACCCAACCATTTGTCCATTAATCATACACCCCTTCCCCACTGCATCTCAACCCAACCATATGTCCATTAATCATACACCCCTTCCCAAATGCACCCCAACCCAACCATCTGTCCATTAATCGTACACCCCTTCCCCACTGCACCCCAACCCAACCATCTGTCCATTCATCATACACCCCTTCCCCACTGCACCCCAACCCAACCCAACCATCTGTCCGTTCACCATGCCCCTATAGTCTGAAACACACAAACAAGGACTACAATTTTTAAAAGTTACACTTTCTTTTCTTTTTTTCCCACTGTATTTATTTACAATACCGTAACACATAGTACAAAAGAATCAGCAAAAAGACTTACATAAGAAGCTTACATAAAGAAACCATAATAGTCGTTAAGGTTACACAAATTGTTGTTTTGCTTAGATATAAAATAGTGAAGGTCAACGTTACACTATTGGAACGGTAATACTATAGTGAGAGTATGATCGTTCACATAGCTATTTACATAGACAAATATTTACGCTGCTTGTCGGATATCAAATCATATTATATTTTGTAGATTTATGATAGATTTGACATATCTTAATGCCTCAAGCGATCTGTATTACGTAATTAATATAAGAATTGGTAAACTACTTTCAAAACACATAAATCTCCTTTCAATATTTTAGCAAAATCGTAGACTAATCTTGTAACTATTTTGTTGTTGTATTATTATTTAAGAAAGTCATATATTCGACACTGCTATAATGAAAACTATATATTACAAATACGGGGAAATTGTCGCGTCCTGAAGAAGGTGTGTAAATTATAGGTGGGGCGCTATACGGTTTTGGTGCTTTCATGAAGTGCGGTGAATGTAAAATGTTAATACGGGGTGCAAAACTAGACTTGACACGGGTTGACCACAATCGCATCCACTCACGTCTTTTGTTGACTTCGTTTTTGGTACAGTTTACAGTTACCGTATATCAAGTTTTGCTTGAAATATCAATCTCAAAATATTAAAAGAATAGCTTCATGGGAACTTCTTTCCATGAGTTATTCTGAATAGGATTCCATTCCATCGTCTCAATATATTAATACTATATAGAATAACAATTGTCACTCACGATGAAACTTTCACCAAAGTTGTAGTTTGGTAATGAATTTAAATCTGTCCTTTTCGTTGTTAGTTTGTATCATTTTTAACAAGCCATGTAGTACTGACACATGACTGCATGAAACATGACATTTATCCGGTGTGTTATTTTGTTAAGCCCATCAGGGTGTTAATGCACTTTTTTACAGCTTGTAATTTATTTACATATATTCTTTGTTTTTCTCTTGTAAAGATTGTGAAGATATATATAAATAAATGAAATGATATGGGCTAAGTCGACGTTTTTTTATAGAAAGTATCATACTATTATAATTCGAAACAAACGAGTCGAAATTTGGCGATAAAATTCTATATCTCATCTGGGCTATCGTAGAATCAACAGAAGTAACAAGTTCGTTTTTGTAAAGATGCACGTACTGGGTTACGTTTTCTCCCCTCCCCACCCCATTGTTTGATATAGCTGTACCCCGCTGGTGCTTTGTTTTGCGCTTGGCTTCAACGAGTTCTTCGTCTCAGCCCCCCTCCCTAACTTCAAATGGGCCCCGCCATCCCTGTGATATCGAACCGGTTCAGCAAACCTAAAAAATATCGATAGAGACCAAATATTGCATGTAATAGATCTCCATTACAAAATGGTACTTTTGAAGAAAAGTCAAGCAGGATTCGTACATTTTCAGTTTGAAACAAGGAGGGGTAAGAACTCCCTTGTTTGAAAAGGTAGACCCTACACATACTTACTATTTAAGTGCGATGCGGTAGAGAAAGGCGGTCACTGTGGGCTTTGCAGAATTGGCAAATTACAAGCTTACTCTTCGAGAATGTCCAATTTTTCATGGTCAATCAATAAGTTTGTCTCCCTCCCCTACTCACGTACTCAATATGACACTTAGTTTTCCTTATAGGAAATGTTAGAATCAACTTTATAAAACTTTTCCAACACTGTGCATGCCATGGTCGGGTAAGAAACAGTGTCTCTGTATACACAAAGTCGGTGAAACTTAAAAGCCATTTGTCAAAAAAGGTTTATTTTATTTCATAACCGATTAACAGACCCAAGAGAAAATGGATGTTTCCTATCTACCGCCATCACTTTCGATACGTAAGGCGGTGGAAATGGGAAGAGATAAAACTGAATCTGTAATTTTAAATGCTTCCCTCAATTTATACTCAATGAACCAACCAATATTCTAACTACTAACCATTTGTCTATAAGAAACACATCTATATGCCAATTAACTTTACAATGTCCTACAATCCTATAGTTTGTACTTCTCTTTTGCAAATACAAAAACGTCAATTAAAAAATATGAAAAATAAAAGACAACATTTTAATTTTAAAATATGTAATTCTGCATGCTGCCCTCACTTTTTACTCTCTGACCCAACAAGTCTTCTAATGCATCAATCAATATGGTAACTCAATGTGACCGCTATATAATAATTTAACTTTACAACGTCTTATAAACTAAATTAAATCACTGTAGTTTGGAAGAAATAAAATGGAGTCTGTAGTAGTCTACATGCTGCCCTCACTTCTGGACCAACCAATCTTCAAAGAACCAATCAATCTTGTAACTTAAAAGGCTTCTATATATATGATGATTAAACTTGACAAAGTCTAAGAACTAAATGAAATCAATGTCGTGTGTATATCCTATTTGCAAATACACTGCCGGTCACATACGCTCGCAATAATAAAAGTAAATAAGAAAGGTAACTTAAAGGAAATAGTTCGGAGTTTTTCTTTTAAGAAAAAAGCATCGTCATCGTCATCGTCATCATAACTAAATAATGCGGTTTCCGTTTTACGTTTATGAAAAGTATATTTCATTTATTTACAAGTTTTGAGGGCATATGAAGTTTATTTCATATATATAGCCTACAAGTGGCCTGTGCAAACAGGGTTAAGCCTTTCGACAAACGGAAACAATCTGGTATTTGTCCATACGCTCTCGTGACGTCATCAAGGCGCGATGTAGTTTGTTTTGTACAAATATTTCATATCCGTAAGGCAAAATATCCAAGCAGGAATACTGTATACACAAGCCTTTCTTTCTTACATTGGTTAAAGTCTACTAAAGACGTTTTTAGAGGGGAAAATATTTACAAGGGAATTTTTTACAAAGGTCAAGATGGTATTTTTAGAAAAACATAATATTTTTTTTTTTGGTTTTGTTTCAGCTATAAACGAGGCTTTTCATTACGTAAAAAGGAATGTTTATTATCTGTAGAGATGGGTAAAAACAGGTGCCAATATTTTCCGCTTCCGACAAACATTTTTTTTCCTTTCTCTTTCTCTCTCTCAATTTATCATTCCGAGCCTTTCTTACTTTCTTTTACGAAAAACCAAAACAGCAATTTTTCTCATAATGTTGGCGAGATGTTTAAAGGAGAGTTAACCTTACACGAAGAGTACTTTTCTTGGGTCGAGTGGAGGCGTGTTTTCTTTGAAATCTCGAGAGAACAGTGATTATGGTTGAATAGATGCATGGTTCCATAACACACATGAATGATGTATTAGAATAATCTCGTGTCTATGTTTTCATTAATCTTGCGAGAAAGGTAAGCAATTATCCTAACAGAACATTGTTCACAAGGAATATGTTATCATTCTATAGGTCGTCGTTTTGGCCTATATAGAGAGATATACTCAACATTGATTCAATTCAGTTCCATTTAAAAATATTTCTCATATTTGAAATAAATAAATAGTAAAGTATCAAATAGCATAATGTGAAGGGCACTAAAATAGAATTACCGTTATAACGGACCAGTGTCCATAAAGATAAAATTGAAGAAAAAGTTTAAAAAAAGAAGCTTCAATTCGTCCGTTTGTTCTGTTAGGAATAGTGGCAACAGATAAACATTTTTGCCATGAACGACCAATTTTCAGCTATCGAGTAAGGGGTATAGCGTTTACCTACTGAAAATTAATACAGGTATCGCACCACAATTAGAGTAGTGCACGTCTGCCTGAGAGGTCAACTATGGTCGGAAAATAGCCCTAAATTGCCCTACTGTGTTGATTTGTTTTGGCATTTTCTGAGTCATCACCATTCTTTTTCATGATTGGATGTTGAAGAGGATGAAATAAACTACCGATGGTCTAAAAATCTGTAGGATTGAAGGTGATTTAAGGTATTTTAGAAAATCATGGGTGAAACAAGAAGATTCTGCAGAGACAGCTGGCATATGGGAAGGGGGCACTATGATTAACTTTGAGCTCTTCTAGCTCAAAATCTAAACGGTCATGGTGGCAAGAATTGAATGTGTTGTGAAAGTTCAAGCCATTAGCTATCATATGATGGGTAGGACATGTCAGTTGAAAATTTCTATCTATGCTCTATCGGCCTTGGAAAGTGACGAGTTTAGTGTGTAAGTCAATTGGAGCAATTAATTGCGGTGCGTTACCTGCTAGGACCTATATGGACCACATTACGATTTATAGCGTGTTAGTATCTATAGGGAAATTATATGGCGTATAGAAGAATAGCTATACCTAGTAAGAACCATATTGTAGGCATTGTCTTGTTGTTGTTTTTGTTGTTGTTTAGTAGCCGACTACACTGAAATAACATTAATGCTGTATTTTGGGTCAACTGATGAAGTTAAAGCCTTTTGGGAATAACGGTGTACACGAAGATGTATAAACAAATACATAGATGTAGTTTTATGAACCACCGCGAAGGAGCATTGGTTGCATATACCTTTGATACTAACGATTCATACATTACAGCACACAATTATGTATGTACCAGTTCCGCGATATTTCGTGTTTATACGTCACATAGTAAGGCTTAATAATTCAAATGTCAAAGTCACTGGGGAATACATTTTTTTTTAAATTTACTATTTTACATCAGTTAACTTTGAAATATGACAACTTAGCCAAATTATGTTACTCGATAGGAAAGAAAACACTGTATTATGACTAATATACAGTGCAAATAATCAGGTCGTAAATTACCCAGCATGCACATGCACAAGACGTCATCTCTCAAATGGGGTTAAATCCAAGTAAACTTTAGCATCTCAGTAATGCGAACTTTGTCCCCATTACCAACGTACACTAAGTTTAACAAGTTTGAGTTCCTTCACTGATGGTCGTTGACTTAACCATGTTAAAACTTGCAACGACACATAATTATACGTTGGTTTATGTTATGAAAGACTCATAGTTCACAAAACATAACAGGAACACTATTTTTTTTATTATAATATATATTAATGTTTTTCCCGTCGAGCTCCTGGAACCTCTCTTTCAACATTTACTAAAGTTGAAGTGAACTAAGAATTTACGGAAGTTACAATTATACAGATAAACCTAGAAACAAAATTAATATCAAAATCAAAATTAATAGGCAGATATGGAGATACCGTTAGACATATGAATCGGTTTGTTTAACTATAATATATATATTAATAGTTTTTCCCGTCGAGCTCCTGGAATCTCCCTTTCAGCATTTACTAAAGTTAAAGTGAATAAAGAAATTTACGGAAG
>KN884446.1:76882-88281 GCA_000934455.1 Apostichopus parvimensis
TATAGTACTAACCAGGCTAACAATCTGACGGCCTAAGTCATAACATCCAGGTCTGAAGTTCGTTTACCTGAAAGTTGAAACAGACAAATTTAATCATGAAAGTAGGGAAGCAAATAAACCAAATGTTAAGAGCCAGTCTTTGTTGAAGATGCCGGGATTAGAAACAGTGCAACTGTCAGAGAACGAACGAATTTACAGTTGTAAAATTATAGCCTCTTGTATGTAGACAGTACTGTAATCTGTTCTTCCGAATTGTTTTCACATTCCCGCGATATGTACTGGGAGGGCGCACATACATTCCTAAACGTGCTATAGTATTTGAATGTGAAGTGGACGTATCAGAGGGAAATAATTTTTAATGCAATGGTAAGAACATGCTTTATTACTTTTATATTACTGAAATATTTTAGTTTCAAAGCTTAATTGACAAACAGTTGTTTTTGATAATTTTCCCCGCTTAGCTTTTCACAACTGAGGGAAGGGTGCACATGGTAGTGAGATGATTGTAGAGAGCATGTACATATACTACATAAACAAAGGTTCTGCTTCGAATTTCCTTTCATTAATCAACAAAAGAACTCGAACGAGCAAGACCTACTTTCTTGAAGACATTGTTTACCTGAACTCGAAATTCAATAGAGGAATTGGTATGAGGCTCCTGAACTAAGTTGAAGTGAGTTCAGTGTAAGGCTAAGTCTACTATTTTCTACCCCAATTTCAATGAATATGAGAGGGCATGATGTTTATATGCCACTTCTATCACGCAGGACGTTCAGACTGTCAAAAGGCAAACCAATAGAGTTGCCGAAAGCTTAAGATTTACAATTAGATGGAAATATAGGTAGTTGGAACACATGAAGTACATAGAACTTTACAAGTTCATAAATAAGAACGTTGAAAATAACTACTGGTCGTATGATGCAAGGGATAAACGGAGGAGAAATGACACATATATATGATAATCAACTTTTAATGATGAAAAAACTAAAATTTCTTTGAAAGAAGAAAGGATGGATAGAATATGATGAGTGGTGAAACTGAAGGGCCAAGCGATGGGTTCATTGAAAATGGGATGAGAAGGTGGGGACCAACTTAGTGCGTTAGTCATTCCCTTCTTGGATGTTAAGACCATGATAAGTTTAACGGCGCCGTTGACCTGCAGAGAAGCTGCTAATTTTGAATTAAAAGTTGAATGATATTATCCAGTCGTTATTTAGTTTATGAAGAATATGTTTCTTATCTTTGTTATAAATTATTAAACATGGCGAAAAGTAAGCTAGGGTTAAGCCAGGGCACCATACCCCACCCCTCTCCTCCCGAAACCACTTTTACCCTCTACCCGGCTACGACGTCCGTGTTATGAACTTGCTTCTATTTGGTTTCTTCGTTTCTGGAAGTGACCAAATGTTGTGTTCTGCTAGAAACTCATAAGTATGGATCATCAAATGAAAACATGTTTATCTATTTTATTCCCATTTGGCTTACCATATATACAAAGTTATCTGCTTCTAGTTATGTAACACTGTATGTCGATGATTGTAAGTAGACCATAGAACAATTTCTATGATGTAGACCTACACGTACACGCATGCAGCATTTCTTCAAAGCATGCTTTCGTTAACAGCATATGTAACCAGTCAAAATGAGTGACCAAATTGTATCTTTCCTAAAGAAAGAGGCCGTTGATTCGGGCAGTAGACGAAAATACAAGAAGTCTTTCGTTTCCGTTGATTACTCTTCAGGGAGCGATGGAGATGTTGAATCTGATCCAGAAACAGGTAGGCCTTGGTCAGTTGGTACAAAGTTTCGTGAAACTAGGTTAATGCAAAGCAGTTTGCTAACAGTTTTATTTTATTTTCATTTAATGCAATGCTAGCACTCAATGTAGTGACTGTATACATGTGACTTGTGAGAGGACTGGTAGTAATTAATATATAGAACTTTGTTTATACAGTAGGAATACACTACATCTAGACTACATTCATATTTCCGAAAAACTTGGTTAATGTTAACCAGGGAATGTGGGGGGGGGGGGTTACGTTCATCATGGCAGATAAGACATTAAAGTGATATATTTAATGTTCTCAAAGAAACACTAAGCCTGTTGGCTTGATGGTCACATTGCTTAAAGGTACTAGGTAGTCAGTATAGGCCCCAAATTATAGCATGCTATAATTGTTAGAAGTTTTCCATAAATACTTTCCTGGAGGTCTTTACTCTCCAAATTGTTCTCAGACATTTGTACGGAACACACAATATGACTGAATGTCCCAATGAGGAAAATTTCCTCAGAGGTTGTAATAAAAACAGTTTAAGAATTGTGACCAAAGGTGACCATATTTGAATATCCAGCATATTTGGGGCCAAAAGTCTAAAGAGTTCAAGTTTAATTTTTTTATTTTATTACATGGGCTTGAACAGAAACATTAAGCTAACTTGTTCTAATTGAATCATTTGAACAGCTGTGTCACCTTCAAAAAAGCTGAAAAGGAGCAAGAAAGTACTGAAAAGATATTCAACATCTCACGAAGCAAGACAACAAAAGGATGGTGGTAATGATGATGATGAGGAAACTTTAGAGAAAAACAGTGTGAGCAGTGTTGATGAGGGCAACCAGAAACCCATTCCTGGTGCTGGTTGGGCGGATGTGATGTCCAAGATTCTTGGGAGACCTGCAGCTACAACAACAACAACAGTTGTCCTGTCAAAATCAAAGGCATACAGTAAAGCTAAACATGTAGAAAAAGAAGAACTCACAGAGAGACAGAAACTGGTAAGAGGAACAGCTTTGTGAATTGATGTGACACTTCATATATTGTTACATAATATTTGTGACTTACACATTGGGGGTGTGTTAGGTCACAACATATTCGTAAATACCATTATATAAAACTTGTGACATAACACATCCCATTTTAGGCTTCTTTATAAGTGTACAACTAACCTCTAATTAAAGTATTAGTTTCCAAAAGGAAACTGAAATAATACAGTGATGCAAGAGAATGCTCCTCATGAGATGACATGTCTTCTAAATTGTATGTTTTCATCAGGAAGTGATAAAGAAGCAAAAAGACAACATAGGAAGAGAAAAACCACAACCCTTAAAGAAAGATGTTGAAAGAAGGTTACAAAGAATAGCAGTAAGGTAAGTTATAATCTCTATAGGAGAGTTTGCGTAAAGTATTTATAACCAACAGTGCTGATGACAAATTGATCATTGAATAAGCATATATATTGTTTTCTTTATGTAGCTAGTGATAGCAACATTTTGTAAATACTACAACAACAAAAGACAAATTTTCAAAGACTTTCCAAAGACCAATTTTTTGGTTGTTCAACAAACGTGTGGTTTCAGAAAATTCAAACTGTGTAAATGTGACTGAGAATGCCAAAATGTGTCATTTAGCATGGTCCTACAAAAGTAAAGAGTTTCCAGTTAAAGACTTGTTCAGCATTTTCAGTATTTCAGCATTTCATGTTCAGTATTTCAGCATTAAGGGCTAATACAATCTAGCCCTTAATAAGTTAAGCCCTAATTATAAGCCCACAGATATGATTTGAATAATGTGATGTTTCTCCTTTCAAAGAAGACAATAACAAATAAAAAAATTGCCTTAAGCCACAAACCTGTTTTCAGTGTCCTTGAAACAAAGGTTGTCAAACAAAGGAATAACGTAACCGAAAATTAGGCAGTCACTCCCTGTACAACATGAATATGCATAATTAGCTAATGTTTAGTCGTAAATGAAACTAGAATTAAGAAGAGACTTGTAAAGTGGTCTATCTTTGATGGATTTTGATGGGAGTCGCAGCTATTTTGATGATATCTAATGCCTATTAGAGTGATTAGGACATTGTTGATCCTAGGTGTCCGTAGACCTTTAATGCGACTTTATTTTGTGGTCAAGCGATAGTCTATCATATGTTTAATGCCCAATAATCTTACAGTAAGGACATTTTATCACAGTTGCAACACAAAACATGTAATGGAACTGTCAGGAATGATAATGATTTGTAGGAATTGGCACTTCCTGATCATTTACAAAAATGTTTCTCGAGAATAATTTGCTTATTTTGTTCATTATTCTTCTCTTTCAAACAGAGGTGTCGTACAATTCTTCAATGCTGTTGGAAAGCAGCAGAAACTTCGTGAAGACAAATTAAAAGAAGCAACAACAGAAAACAAAAGGATAAAAGCAGAGTCTTCCTTGTCCAAAGGAGACTTTCTGGACATGTTGAAGACTTCAAATAACAAATCCGGTAAAACAGGACAGAAGGTAAGCATAGCTACATTCAAAGGCATGATGGTTTGATTAAGAGACAAAGACTGTATACAGTATTTAAGTATATATATGATGGCTCTATACAAGGTGGTATGCCGAATACAATGCATCCAAAGAGTGCTTTAAAGCAGCATTTTGCGTTTGGTCGCCGTTTTCTACTTTCTTGACATGTCCATCGAGTTTTTTACTTATATCAATCACAATCACAAAACGACAAATTCCACATTTCCACACAAAAATATTCGCATACAGTTCCCCCAAACCCACTAGTTTGAATTCAACCAATCAGAGATGCAGGTTTAGTTATGAGCCGTTGCTAAAAACAGATTCAAGACTTTGCGTTGGTACAACCAGGGAGTTGTTATGGAACTCCCTGGTACAACTGCCATATAGACTGTACACAAATCAAGCATGGTTTTGTATTACGTATTTGTCAATTTGTAGTGTTTAAATATTCATATTATGGGCGAGGTTTATTTGGCTCCCAACGGAAAATATCTTGGAGAAAAACAAAGTTGAAACTTGAAAGTTACAAATTTTTCGACTTTTATGCCACCATTTGAAGTAAGATTTAAATTGATAAGCTAGTTATGTATGTCGTTGTGGCATAGTGGAGTCAGTGAGGTTGAGAAAAATCATAGAAAAGGATGCAAAATGCTGCTTTAAAAAGGGCACGGCTACATTAATGTGGATTATAGTATAGATTAGCATATGATGTCAATTTTCTTAACTGTTATCATGATGTTTGTAGGTGATGGAGGAAGACGAGAATACACCAGCCTGGAGTGTACTTAAAGAAGACTTCATGATGGGAGCAAGGATGAAGGATTGGGATAAAGGAACCAAAGATGAGGAGCAAGAAGAAAATGATGCCGTGGAAGTAGACCCTTCCTCTGATAGTGAAAGTGAAAACTCAGAATAAGAACTGTTAGATGGATAGTCATAATCAATCTACTGAAAACTGTTAATTCAGGAATGGTTTTTAAAACAGAAAACATCTGGTAAACAGGTTTGACTGCCAAGACAAATCGATGATAACTCATTAATCACTATAGACAGAGGAAGGCCATAGAAGAGGCTGTAAACAAAAGAATCACTCTGAGTATAGGACAACTGAACTGAGCATGAGTATGAACCTAAGACTAATTATGAAACAGAAGTCCCTTTGAACGTATGAACAGGACTTACTGTGAACATAAGATTGGGTTTGAACACTGGAGTAACTGTTTAATGTAGCACTGACTGTGAACCAGCAGTGAATGTGAACATAGCATAGATTGTTTACACAGAAATCAATTGGAGTGAATGTGAACATAGGAACTTATACTAACACAGGTATCACTGTGAAAATGGAAATGGCTGTGAACATAAGATTTATTGTGAACACAAATGATTGTGAGAAGAGGGACAGTGAAGGCAGAGCAAGTTGATGTACTGTAGCTGTTCTGTTTGGAAGCAAGTACAATTCTGTTTGGAAGCAAGTGCAAGTACAAGTATAATGTTACAGTTCTGTTTGGAAGTAAGAATATGTGAATGTAGCTTTTCTGTGTGGAAGCACACCAGTCATGTTTCATGTTTATGTGCCTCTTACAAGTGTTTGTTACCAGAGAAAGGAGAAATAATAAATACAAACAAATGGAAACCCTTGAACTATTCCAGCTTCTTTTTACTTGATTTGTAAACAGCTTATTCTTTTGTTCAGGTTATTAGAGCCTTGTGTATGTATGGCTCTGCTATCTATTTGCGAGTAGCGCCATCTATTTGGTCCTTGATTATTAAATCGTCCGCACTGCAGCAAAGCAGAGTTGACTCTCAACTTTCGGTAGTAAAATCAATTGTCTGGAAATGTAATTTTGCACGGTGTCTCTGCGGCAAGACCCTCCTGTGTATATTATGACAATTGATTTCCTCTTCAGATGTTCCATCAATTGTTAGCAATCATCAGCCCTCGATACTTTGGCTTTTACTTTTTTGGAAGAATATGAAAGTTAAATTCATTCATGCACATTTTCTCTCATACAATAAAATTCTAATCGTTTGCAGCTTTTATTATTGCACAGATAAACATTCTACATTACAATGAGCAAATCATAGTAAGTATCATCACATGAACTGAAAAGAACTGAAAACTGGGTTTTTATCAAAACGGAAGGAATATGTCATTAAAAGGGAGTCAAATCCAAGCAGGCAAAAGTTAGTTTGAGGCAATAATATCTTTGAATTCAGTGTCTTCAAATCTAAGTGTAGCCTCCATATTTCTGCCTTCCATAAATGTTTATAGATCTTGACATTGTCCGAGGCTGGTTGAGGATTGGCCTAACGATTTACCGTTCCAAACGGCTGAGTCCGAGGCGCAGACTTCCTCTTAGTCGCAAAAGAGGTGTAGGCATTGGTCGATTGGCTGCAGTGAAGTATTGAACCACACTCCCGACATCTACGCACTGGCTTTTATAGATCTTAATGTGTAACTACGGCAAGGAGGGTGAGGCGTATGGTCATTGGTTAACCTTTTCACAACGAGTGTTGTCTGCGTGTTGTGCATCCACCATATATCGGCTTGCTGGGAAAATGTTTGGGCTTGCTTCTGAGCTATGCTTGGACAGTCGGTGCTTCTTTAGAATGTTAGGAAACACCCCTCACACGATGGTCTTATATCGTCATAATTTAATTATAAACACGTCGCTTATAAGAATGAAAAACAGAAATACAAAACCAATCACAGAGACCTTGCAAGATTCAATTTTCTGTTCCTGTTTTGGTTTCCTTTCTTTCCTGAGATTTGTTTCGGTTTTCTTTACCACTCTGAATCATGTACGTCACAGTGTGTCTTATGTTAACTCCTTACAAAGTGTTGATAAGGTTGCCCAACAGGGAACAATTGTTGACGAATTATGAAGGTATGATGTAACTTTAGTAGGAGTGACGTCATATCAGTAAATACAATGAATCATTATATCCGCAAGGGATTACCTAAATGGAACGATTTGTTGTGAGATGAACTCGATCATGAATAAGCATTTTCTTGAAGAGTGCGTGGGCAGTGCTCGCAGTTTGCAGACACGGTTCCGAGCCGCCATCTGCACCGGATGGAGAGTTAACGAGCTCTCTCCGCGGGCGGTTAGGTTATACCATTCTTGTCTTTAACGGTTCATTGCCAAAAGGGTGCGAGCAGATCTATTACCTTAAAGGGTTCATCAATATCGATACCATCATATTTCTATTCGTACAAAGATGACACAATTTTGGTTTTGTTATTCGATCATTTGCCGGTAGTCCTTATTCCTCTTAGATTTTATACCAACTAATCGAATGTGATCACCATCACGCAACAGTTTGTCGGTACATTTTGCAATCATTATACAATGAACTTGATGTTATTGAACATCATGTCGCCAGCCTCGCATGAACATGATCTTACCACACTAAGGAGATACTTTTGGTACAAGACTTCTGTATAAATCATCATATTGAAAGGAAGTTATACAGTGACCACAAAAAGCTAGATTTGCTTTACTGATTCCGTTGTCTCAAACTCTAACAACAGTATCATAAGAACGTAATAAACAGCCTCAGAATGCCATGACGACATTTGGTAAAAGCACAGACTGAGCAAATAAAATGTCTTCTGACATTCGATGAAATCAAAATACGACTTGTTTGTTTCTTAGCCGAAGGCAAAAGGAATCTAAAAGTGCGATGGGGATGACATGAGGGTTCATTTGTGCGTGGCACAAGCGCAAAGCCCCTTTCTTCTTCTTCTTCTTATTCTTTTTTTTTTTTTTTATGAGGTTTACGGTCATTTGAGGTCAACAGAGGTTAACGGAAACAAGATAACTTAAACAGTAAAGCTTTGAACAACTTCAAACTTGTGCAATGTAGATCCACCTTCGTCTCGACAAATACCCTATTGTTTTCGGGAATCAAAGGTCAGCAGATGTTCAAAAATATCAAACCTTTGTTAACACAATAACTCTATAGTTTAGCTTTATTGCGCATCAATAAAGCATTCGTGTTCCATAGATCCACTTCCGAATGCAAGAACCTTGCTTTCATTTTTTCATTTATTTCATTTATTTATTCCCAGTATAAATATAAATATTTATAAATAGGACATCAAAAGTGAGTATGTAACAAGAAAAAAAACTGCTGCTAACAGTGATCAACCTATTATGTGCGGTGTTACCTTAAATATATCATATAGGTCGAGGCTAAATGTGGAATGGAATTACTATTCGATATGCCTTTGGGTTTTTTATTACTCTGATATATAGTTGGTGATTTCATTGATTCGAATTGCAGTCTTCCTGTGACGTATTTTTATAGTGAACGAGACATAGGCCTAACTTCTGTCGGGAAACTTGCCCAGTTGTGTTTGCGGCATAACGTACATTTTCCGCCACGTGTGGTTACTAGTGCACACATAAGGTAACCAGTTTAATAATATTTTGGCAGTAACTTCGGGTAAAGAAATTGATGATTGGAAAATGGATTCCCAAATGTTGGTAAACAATCAGCAATTTTCAGGTAACCAACAAGAAATGATACGCAAAGCACACACACTGTATACCCAGTGCATGCGCAGTACTAGGCATCATAATTGCATTTAATCACGCACAGCTCCTCTTTAAGGCGTACACGGAGTTAAATTCACGAATCGGAAGGAAAATTTTTGAAGACGTTTTTTATGAAAGGGAAGTAATACCACAACAGCTTTACAATGACATTTGTTGATACTCTAACTAGGCAGCAGCCACTTTTAAGGGAAGCCTCATTACGAACGTTTAGATCACAGCAGGTTTCCAGAAAACGTGTGTCGATATCAAAGGGATATCTTTCGAAGTTCACCTTTCATGGTCAAAGGGAAACCAACCCACTAGTTTCTATGAAGAGTTTCCTTGTTACCAGCGAGAAGTAACCCCAAGGTCACGGTCACGATATAGTGCGACAACTGAGGCTGTTTATACGGCGCTATCAATAAAAGCTGATGTAATGTTCCAAATAGTTCTAATGGGATCTAAGCAAAGTTACAAGTTTAATCGGTTCTTTCTTTGGTATGACGTCCGTTACGCTACTGAAGGAGAAAGGCAAAGGCGCGGAGAGTTGAAGAGAGACTGGAATAAAAGACAGACATAGCCTACTCAAATGATTATAAATCGTTCGGCATGTTAAGATACTCGGACGACTTACACACTGGAAACTTACGCCAGACAGCCTTCTCATCTGGCTTTATTGTTTCTTCCAAGCAACCCCCCCCCCCCCACCCCACCCCAACCTATCCCAGCCTCCGTCTGTTTCTTTCAAATTCTTAGAAAAAGCAGAAAAGGTTGAAAATATAGATTTGAAGTATGACACAGACACAAATATTACACAGAAGGGTAATTCCTCTTGATGACACATTTTTGTGCAACGAGACAACAATGATATCTGAATACGATGCAGCTTCCGGGGCTTCTCCTCCTGGACAGCTTCTGTGAGACTTTCAGTTACATTGTAGACAAATAAAGAGTATTTCCTCCTCTGAAGTGTATTTTTGTGCCTCAAGATCGCTGCGAAGTAAACAAAAAAATTAGTCTGAAAATGCTGCAGCCTGTGGGGGCTTCGCAAACAACAGTTTACACAATCAGTGTGAAAGTAGAAAGTTAAAGAAATAGCAAAGGAATGACAAAGATAAGCTCGGCAACAAAAAGATAAGATAAAAACTAAAATAAAACCCTATTTACCTTACCTAAGTATGACAAAAATAAATAAAGTATGACGTAACAACTAAGCTTTTAGGCGCCAAATAAGTAAACGTATACATGCGTCCTTTGTGTCAATCTTTGTGTTCAGTAAACATGAATAGTTACGTGTGTAGTAAAGATATTTCATCTATAAATTATCGAATAGTTTCATGTGGGTACATGTGTGTACTTTGTGAGACGTTGTATTTCTAAACGTCACGTGATTCGATTATGCTAATATAAAATAACAGCATATATTTCTCCACCTTCAGGTATTTGGTTGTTGTTGTTGTTGTTGTTGTTGTTGTTGCTGCTGCTTTTGTTTTCGCCGCTCACAGCTGCTGCTGTAAAGAGCTAGTCCCCTGTGCGAAGTTATGCGCCATGAAGATAATTGTAGTCAGGGTGACATATTATGATCACATTACCGATATGACCGAACAGAGTGGTCCGATCTTTTAGGTCGACTTGTAGTACTATATTTAGTGATGTGACACATGTAGTGGGGAAGCTGAGGGCCAAACTGGTTAGGTGACACCACCCGTCTTAACTTGGCACCATATGTGTATGTGGGAAGCAAGTATTGTACTTTATTGTTGGCAGGTTTCTTTTCACCTTTTGTGAGTTATAAGTAACTCTAAGCCGGAAGCGCGTTCTTAATGCTGAGTGATATACCCCCATGTGAAGTTTCACAACGTTTGGGGTTATCAAGTCAGAATGTCCTGATAAAGACTTTGTTTGCGGGTACGACCAAACAGATTTCGACTTCACCACATAGTCTATGTTTTGATTTTAGCGGCCAGACATCGGTATGCGAGAAAAGCTCCTAACTGCGGTTAACTAAAATAGTTTACGTTTTTGACAAACTATAAATGGATAATTACACGTGGAATAGAGAAACTTTAATTTAAAAAGAGTGTTATTTCTAAACCACCGTGACGTTCGTATGGTTACCAACGCGAGCATAAATATCGCAGTGAGTCACGTCATGAAGCCGTACCACTAGCGGCCCCCAGCATAGCACTGACGTAACGTATTAACATATGACGTACGACGGAATGCTATAAGAAAGACTGGCTTCTTGGAATAGGCCTAGAACATGCATGATGAAGTCCATATGTAATTGTGGGATGGACTGGGGGAGGGGGCCCGGGTTAAGGGGTTAGAAATAAAATAAAACATATCACTTAAAACAGACTGGTGCGCATCGTGAGTAAACCTGACGTAACTTCCATTCATACATCAGATGAATCAAATTGATTATCAAGATGATTCACAACTGTTTCGTTTAATTCAATTACTAATTGTTACTTGAACCTCCAAGTATAGGCCATGGGCGGCAATCCGTACTTCCGAGTGGGGGGATATGACCTTGTTGACTATCTAAGCGTAGCGCCAC